>CAUYTI010055730.1:0-23407 GCA_963575145.1 Galago senegalensis | reverse complement strand
CATGGATGGAACTGGAAAATGTTCTTCTTAGCGAAGTATCACAGAAATGGAAGACAAAGTATCCAATGTACACAGCCCTATTATGAAACTAATTTATAGTTCTCAAATGAAAGCTACAACTTAATTCTAGCCTAAGAATATGGAGAGGGGTGGGGGAGGGGAGGGGAGAAGGGCATCTGGGTGGTGGGAGGGTGACTGGAAAGATCACCTATATGGTCTGTCTAACAAGGGTACAAGTGAACTTTTCTAGAACTAGAGTATAAATGTTTTAACACAATAACTAAGGAAATGACATAAAGTCTATGTTAACCAGTTTGATGAAAGTATTTCAAATTGTATATGAAAACACTACACTGTACCCCATGTTTGCATTAATGTATACAGCTATCATTTAATAAAATAAATAAATAATGATGTCAAATGCTTTGTAAACTATCACAGAGTACATCAATAATACTATAAGAATGAATAAGAATTGTTCACGGAGCAAACATAAAAAGGAAATCACAACTAGTTAAAGGTGATACAGTAATATAGCTTTGAATTCAGAAAGACATGGGTCCATGACTCTACTGCTTATTAAATATATGAATTTTTGTAAGTGAAGTAAGCTTTGAGTTCCAATTTCTTTTTTTTTTGAGACAAAGTCTCATTCTGTCACCCTGGGTCGAATGCCCTGGTGTCATAGCTCACAGCAACCTCAAACTCTAGGATTTGAACAATCCTCTTGCCTCAGCCTCCCCAGTACCTGGGACTACAGATGTGCGCCTCTGTGCCTGACTAATTTTTGTTTTTAGTAGAGATGCAATTTCACTCTTGGTCAGGCTGCTCTCAAACTCCTGAACTCAAGAAATCCACCTGCCTCAGCTTCCCAGAGTGTTAGGATTACAGGCATGAGCCACTATGCCAGGCCTCCAATTTCTTCATCTATGAAATCAAGTATACATGGCCATAGTAAGTGCTCCATAAAATACTAGAAATTAATCTTATTTAGGCCATATTACATAAAAGACTTAATTTTCGATCCAAAATATATTAATAATCCTAACAATGCTGATTGCTATAGATCATTTTATATGTAACCAGTATACTACATGCATTATCTCATTTAAATCTGGTCCTAACATGCCAGCCATGGTGGCACGTGCCTATAATCCCAGCTACTCAGGAGGTTGAGGGCAGAGGACCACATGAGCTCAGGTGTTTGAGATCAGCTTGGACAACAATAATGAGACCCCTCGATCTCTAAAAATAACTAACTAAATATTTAATTTGGTCTTAATAATAACTCAATTTTACTCTCTATAATTCCGTTTCCTCATCACTAAAATAAACATAATAACTGTATCTTACAAGGTTGTTACGAATTATTAAATAAGAAATATAGGCAAAAACTTAGCATACTGGGTGGTGCCTGTGGCTCAGCGTGTAGGGCGCCAGCCCCATATACCTAGGGTGGTGGGTTCAAACCTGGCCCCATCCAAACTGCAACAAAAAAATAGCCAGGCATTGTGGTGGGCGCCTGTAGTCCCAGCTACTCAGGAGGCTGAGACAAGAGAATTGCCTAAGCCCAAGAGCTGGAGCTTGCTGTGAGCTGTGATGCCACAGCACTCTACCAAGGGCGAAAGAGTGAGACTGTCTCTAAAAAAAAAAAAACAACTTAGCGTATTATAAAGGATCAATGAGTAGGAGCTTTGTTATTCTTTTTTGGGGTTTTTTGGGTTTGTTTTTTTTTTTTTTTTTTTTTTTGGTGCAGAGTCAAAAAACCTGCACCAGGTCACATAACTGCTAAGTGGCCAAGATGAGATTTAAACATCAATCCTGTGCCTTTTCCATTACTATACCTGTCTTCCAGACCTTTCTTTCCTAGAAATAAATTCAAATCCGATTTTCATCAGTGCTACCACAGGGAAACAAAAGGTCATCCAGATTAGCACACAGAGGCGGCAGTAACCAAACTCACCATCACTTTTCATTCCCAACAGCACAGGCTGCTGGCCAAGAGAAAATGTGTCATTTGCCCAGGGCTCAAAGTTTGATCCTGAAGAGTGAATGACTGAGAGTGAAATTGGGAGGATGCCCCGGAGAACTGAAAGGTGTTTAACATAATTGGACCATTCTCCCTATCATTACCTACAATTGTGGCAGTGCCCATAGCTCAGTGGGTAGGGCATTGGCCACGTACACCGAGGCTGGTGGGTTTGGACCCAGCCCCGACCAGCTAAAATCAACAATGACAACTGCAACCAAAAAACAGCCAGGTGTTGTAGCAGGCACCTGTAGTCCCAGCTACTGGGGAGGCTGAGGCAAGAGAATCATTTAAGTCCAAGAGTTTGAGGTTGCCGTGAGCTATAACGCCACAGCACTCTACCAAGGGCAACATAGTGAGACTCTGTCTCAAAAAAAAAAAAAACCTACACTTGGGCAACTGAATCCTGCTTTGGTGAGATCCCCAACTATAGTCTAAAATGGATATTATGCACCTCAAAACAATGAAATCTTAGATAAAACAGACTTTCAGAATGTACTCACTAAACTCACAGAAATAACAGAAATCCCTCCATAAATACTAAGTTAAAAACTCGGATGAGAAACGGTTAGCAACAAGCTAATGTCCATTGTGATGTGGCAAAATGGAATGAACCTGACACTCCCATGTTAACTCAACCCTCAAAAGTGACTAATGTGATTCCAGGCCAGTAATACCCACTGACTTCCACGTCAAACAAATATCAAACCTTTCTGGAGGAAAGCATTCCTCACTTTAGGCCTCCAGGCTAATAGCTGGGGGTGAAGAGCAACCATTAAGAGCTCACACTCCTACAGCACCAAAAATGTAAGAAGACAAGTCACCACAAATAAAGCAGAAGCAACAAATTTAGACCCTGAGGACTTCAGATATTAGAGTTATCTGCTACAGAACAGAAAAATAACTATGTATGAAATATTTAAAGAAAAAAATACATGGAATCACAAACACAGGCATGCAATATACAAAAGAAATAGGCAAATCTGTGAAGGTACCAAATAGAACTTCTAGAAATTAAAAATATAACTGTTGAAATACAAAATGAATAGATAGTCAGTGATAAAAGGGAATGAGCAATCAAGCCGCAAAAAGGCCTTAAATGTATATTGGTACGTGGAAGAAACTGATCTGAAAAGGCTACAAACTACGTAATTCCAATTATATGACATTCTGGGAAAGGCAAAATTACGGAAATAGTAAAAAGACAGTAGTTACTGGATCTGTAGGGAAGAGAAAGAGATGAACAGGTAGAGCATAGAATGTTTCTACAGCAGAGAAACTATTTCTGAGCTGATCTAAGAGTAAGTCTTGAGGTGTAATATGATACAGCCCACTTCATATATAAAATTTCTTTGATAATTCATTTTAAAAAGTATCCTGGGATTTTTCATACTAGTAACGATCATCATCATCATTTGAGTGCTTACTTCGTCAATAATTAAACAATAATATTATGATGATAAAAATATCAAAAAAGACTAACACTTATATGACATTTATTATATGCCAGGCACTTTTTACAATACTTTTAGGTGTATTAGCTTAGTTAATCCTCATAATAACCTTGGAAGGTAGAAACTCTAATTATCACCTTTTTATAGATAAGATACTGAAGTTAAACAGCTTTCCCAAGGTTACATTGCTACTAAGAGGCAGAGCTGGAGCTGGAATGTAGTTCTAGAATCACTACCTTTTACTGCCTCGCTAGCAAGGAGTAAATGAATAAATACAGCTTCACCAAATCAGAAGGAAAACTCTAATTTAAGGTCTGGAAACTTGGGTTCTTTTGTCTCCCTTTCAAAAAGAACTTTAAAAGGTATAGTTTTTACCACTGAGTGCCCAGCACCACAACTACTCATGCCCACAGAACTTGGAAATCCGAAGTCCGTCTACTTTCCTAAAGAGTCACCTGCATAGCCACTTAATTTATGCCAGTCATCTGCAAAGTAAACTAAAGTCTCCTACATCAGCAGCTCTTTCCCTAAAAAATTAAAAAAAAACACAGAATTTACATCAGAATATCCAAGACTGTCATCTGAAAATTGCTTCAATGAGTATAAGGTAAGGACATCAGAAAAATATTATCCACGCCCACCCTCATCCCAGCTCAGGAAACCTAAATAACAAAAGGTCAAGTGGCAGAGTAGACAACCAAAACTCTGAAACAGGGAATGCTGTATCAGAGAAGTAGAATAGCATGATGGCTAAATAACCTTTGCCTCAGTCAAACAGATCTGAATTGGAATCCTTGTTCGGCCACCTACTGTTTTCACAAATACAAAATATGTCTAACAAAAATCATCCATCCTAGACATGAACAGAACCTTCTCTGAGGAAGACAGAAGAATGGCTAACATAAGAAATGCTCATCATCCCTAAACATCAGAGCAGCGCAAATCCAAACCACCCTGAGATATCACCTAACCCCAGTGAGAACAGTCCATATCACAAAGTCCCAAAGTTGCAGATGCTGGCAGGATTGCAAACTAACACAGCCTCTTTGAGAAGAAGTATGGAGAATCCTCAAAGAATTCAGACCTCCCATTTGATCCCACAACCCCATTACCAGGCATCTACCCAGAAGAAAAAAAAATTATTTTATCATAAAGACATTTGCACTAGATTGTTTGTCACAGCTCGATTTACAATCACCAAGGTGTGGAAACAATCTAAATACCCATCAATTCAGGAATGGAATAACAAACTGTGGTATACATATACCACGGAATACTATTCAGCCATAAAATAGATGGAGACTTTACCTCTTTTGTCTTAACCTGGATGGAGCTGAAACACATTCTCCTTAGTAAAGTATCACGAGAATAGAAAAGCAAGTATCCAATGTACTCAGTTCTAACATGAAGCCAGTAGACATGCCCACATAAGAGAGAAACTCAATTACATTAAAGTTGCAGAGGGTAGGGAACAGAGGCAGGGGATTGGTGGGCTCCCACTTAATTTGCATAATGTAAGGGTATATGGCACACCTCTTGGATGTGGGACACAACTACAAGAAGGACTCTACCTAACAAATGCAAATACTATAACCTAGTTGTTTGTATCCTCACATGAACCTGAAATTAGAAAAAAATTATCCATTCTATAGAGTTGTTTTGTGAACAGGACGCTGTGTAGAAGGTAAATACTTCATACATGTAAGTGCCAGATTTTTACTCCTGAAACTTGACAAAGTCATCCATTTCTATTTTGGCAGGAGAGCACATGAACTGCCCCTACTGACAGCTTTCTAGTTTCTCTTTAACCTCTTCAGAGGAGTTTCTGCATGGAGAGGCCAGAAGAGTGCAGTGGTTAAGGAGTCTGGCTCTGGGATTTGTACTGTAGCTAGTCTACTTGCCTGATGGTTGTGTGACTCCTGTGCCTTATGTCAAGTTCTTCATCTGTGAAATGGAGATAATGATAAAAAAGATTACCCATCTCATAGGGTTATTATGAGGATTCAACCCGTCAATACATGAAAAATGCACAGAACAGCACCTGGAAGATAGTATATGTACAGTAAATGTTGTTCATTACTACTCCTCTTCTCATAGGTGATGTATTCCAAATTTTTAGCCCATGGGGTACAATGAAATGATTTTAGAACTCTAGAATATTAGAGTTATAAGGACTCTTAGGAACCATTGATAAGCCAACTCTCTAATTTAATAAATGGTCACCAGGGAGGACCAGAGCTGGCTAAATGGCCTGACCAAGATTAAAACACAAGCCTTCTAATTTCTATATGGTGCTCACTCCATACTACTGTGCTTCCACTTTTTTAAGAAAACCAGTGGGGAATCATTTAGTCTCTTCTCTTTGCAACCCCCCAGGCCATCTTCCAGAAAGAGCCAAAGGTACTTAACATCTGAGAAGAAATCCCTCTCATCACGATCTTTAGGAATCACTGCCTTGGGTAGCACTTTTCTGGGAGGTAGGTGGGTGGGGTATGATCTGTACCCAAGAGATATATAAAAGTTTGAAGTATTATTAATTTTCTTTCAGAAATAATTAAATATTTTCTTTTTTTTTTTGTGACAGAATCTAACTTTGTCACCCCCAGTAGAGTGCCATGGTGTCACAGCTCACAGCAACCTCTAACTGTTGGGCTCAAGTGATTCTCTTACCTCAGCCTCCCTAGTAGCTGGGACTACAGGGGCCCACCACAACACATGGCTAATTTTTAGAGATGGAATCTTGCTCTAGCTCAAGTGATCTGTCCACCTCAGCCTCCCAAAGTGCTGGGATTACAGGTGTGAGCCACTGCACCTGGCTAATTAAATATTTTGCCATGGGAGGAAATAATATCAGTTAGCATTTACTAAATACTTTCTAAGCATGTGACACAATATTAAGTATCTATTTTTTATTCACAACGCAGCTCCCCTACCCTAAACTGCCTTTTATAACATGTTCCTACAGTTGCCTGGTATTCCTCCGCTCAAAGTACATATCAGGCTGTCCTGTAACTGCCGGCATACTTGTCTTGATATTTCACCAGACTTCAGGCTTTAAAAGGACAGCAATCACAACTCACAATGATCATGTTTATCATTCATTTCTTCTTTCAACAAATATTCCTGATCATGAACATGACAGAAATAATCCTGGGTCCCTGTGGAAGACACACTTTTCTTACAGCAATGTGACCTCAGCATACCTTCCATTAGGGGTTCGGGTGTTAAATGTCCTTCTCCTTGAACCTGCCCCGACATAGTTCAGTGCAAATGATGCTATGTAACTCATAAGGCTAGATGATAAAAATGCCATGCATTTCCACCTGATTTCTTATGCCACTCACTCTTGGAATCCATCTGCCCTACTATGAAGATGCCCATATCACATGGAAAAATAACTAGCAGAGGCCCCAGATGTCATAGACTAAGCCTTCCCACTGTGCCTTGTTCAAATTCCTGACCCATGGAATTGTGAGCAAAATAAAATGATTTCTTTATGCCACAAGATTTGGGGGTGAAACCACACAGAACTTAATGTCTAACAAGGAGTAAAGATAATAAATACCTGACTCCAAGATACAACCTATATATAACATGTAACACATAACTGAAATAAATTATTTGTTGAGTGTTTGAAGTAGTTACATAGTATTATTAGGCCCATTTTTCAGATGAGCAACTGGGGTTTCCAGAAGTTAAGAAACTTGCCCCAGGCTACTTTGCTGGTCAGTGGCATAACAAATTAAAACTCAGAACTAAACCAACATTCCCAACACTACACTCTTCTATTTCCCTCAGCACTTAACAATTTTACTCTTAAGTACACAGTAGTCAGTTTTATAATGGTATTATCAGTATTAAAAACATTCTGGAATGGCAGGGCATGGTGGCTTAGGCCTGTAATTCTAACACTTTGAGAGGCCAAGACAGGAGGACTGCCTGAGGCCAGGAGTTCAACACCAGCCTAGGCAACATAGTAGGGCCTCATCTCTTCTAAAAAATTTTTTAATTAAAATAAATAATTAATTAAAAAAACATTCAGGCCCAATAAGATTCACCATGCAATTTCGCCACTGAGATGGAAATCCATATATCACCTTCTCAGATAAGCTTTTCTTGACCTTCCTAACCCAAGTGATGCCAGCTCCCTCATCCTCCCCAGCCTTTCTATTTCTTATTCCAGCACAGTCATTTTCTTCCCAGGACTTACCCTTTACTTAAACTGCCATTTTTTTTCTTTTAAAGAGACAAGAGTTTCACTTTCTCGCCCTCAATAGAGTGCTATGAAATCACAGCTCAGAGCAACCTCCAGCTCTTGAGCTTAAGCAATTCTCTTGCCTCAGCCTCCCAAGTAGCTGGGACTACAGGCACCCACCACAATGCCTGGCTATTTTTTTGTTGCAGTTTGGCCGGGGCTGGGTTCGAACCCACCACTCTCGGTATATGGGGCCAGCGCCCTACTCACTGAGCCACAAGCACCGCCAAAAACTGCCATGTTTATTAATTTGTTCTTGAGTTTACTTTGTCTCTCTAACTTGACTATAAACTCCATGAGAGCAGGGACCTTGTCTATCCTGTTCATAGCTATATCCCTGGAGCCTAGAACAATGCCTGAAATATGATAAGTAATCAAAATTATTTACCGCATGATTGTATTCAGGCACCCTGAATGCCTATCCAATATCATAGATACAAATAGGGAGGATAAGAGAGAAAGAGAAAAAAAAGCCCAGCACGACTACAGCAGAATCATTCTTTTTTTTTTTTTTTTTTTTGAGACAGAGCCTCAAGCTGTCCCCCTGGCTAGAGTGCCGTGGCATTACAGCTCACAGCAACCTCCAACTCCTGGGCTTAAGCGAGTCTCTTGCCTCCGCCTCCCAAGTAGCTGGGATCACAGGCGCCCGCCACAAGGCCCGGCTATTTTTTGGCTGCAGCCGTCATTGTTGTTTGGCGGGTCCGGGCTGGGGATTCGAACCCACCACCTTAGGTGTACGTGGCTGGTGCCTTAGCCGGTTGAGCTATAGGCGCCGAGCCAGAATCATTCTATATAGTAAGGCAAGTAAGAAAGAAAAAACAAAAGGTTGGGATCCACGCTACATCTCAAATACTCTGAATTCACAGACAATTAAATCCAACTTTCAACTAAGAAAGAGCTGGTGAACAGAAAGATGTTAAGAGTTAAAATGAAGATGCGGGCAATGGATGGGGTTAGGGGTCACGCATTCTAACCTCCATTCATAATCACTGGTCACTCACTCCTCAAAAAACTTCAGTTTCTTCAGACACAGTAGCTGAACCGCAACAAGGACACTTGTTGGAGACCCTCTAATAGCAGAGCCTTCATCTGGCCATTTCTTATGCACCAGACACTCCTCCAGAAGCAAGGAGGGAGCAGTAATAGCTCTTCAAGGAAGAGGAGAGGAGAGGAACCTTCAGACCCAGGGCAGGAGTCTCTGCATATGCTTAACTTCAACGGCCCTATTTCTCCCAGGAGGGAAGGTGACTGTTCCTGAAGACCTACCACCTATTAGGCACTGTGCTGCGCTCTCAAAAACATGTTTTTCCTAATTTACAGGCCATTCCTGCCCCCAACCCAATAATTTAAAGAGGACTCAAGTACGACTTTCCCCTTTTCACATTCCCCAGACCCAGTACCTCCCCTACCCCCCAAGAAATCTAAAAATCCAGGAGCGACTAGGCAAGATAAAAAGAAATCTGGAGTGGCCCAAGAGATAGAACAGGAGGGGGAAACGGTGTTAGGGCAAGACAAGGGTTTATACTGGGCTGGGGCCCAGAAAGAGTAAAGATTAAGATAAGAACGCGGTCTGACCCCTTCCAAGCCCACTATGTCCATCAGAAGAGATGACGAGCAGCAGGAAACTGAAGCCCAGCAAACAGGTGGCCCCGAGTCGAGGCTGCAGCTCCATGGCAGTAGGCGCGCCGGGCCACTGGGCTGAGCGGACACAGGGCCGGAGTCCTAGAAGGTCCGCACCGCTCCCCAAGCGCGGCTCAACCCAACTCCTCGCGTTCCCAGAATTTTTTTTTTTTCCAAACTCTGAAGGAAGTGATGTTAGACGGATGTGGGTGGTGCCTCCGGAGTCCGGTTTGGGATGGAGCTAGTTTAAAGGTGCAGATCACGTAGAAGGGTACGGGAGTTGGTTTCGAGCGCGAGTTGGTCTTACCCGATCCTGGACGTCCAGGTCCCGGAAATAAACAGGAAAAGATGAACCAAAGGAGTGGGGGCGGGGGAGAGGCTCGTGAAAACCGTTGCTGGCGGTGTCCGCCTCCCAGTGTAGCTCCTCCCACCCAGAACCGCTGCTCTTAATATTCAAATGTAAATTACTGATTGGTGAGGTTAGCCTCTCGCAACAGAGGTTGTCCCATTGGCCTTGGATTCTCCTTACCCCTCCACAAATAAAATAGACTGGACAACTGAATTTAATTGTTAGATTCCTGCTCAGGTCTCTGAGGAAAACTGGAAAACCTGTGGTGCACTGTCTGGTGCCTTGGAAGCATGCCCTTTCCTACTGGAAAAGAAGCGCAGGACCTTACTTTCCTTGCAACTGCAATACTTCCACTTACAGAGATAATGCAACCAACTGATGCAAGCTCCGAGAAAAGCAAACTTAAGGCCTCTTTTGCAAAACTGACCTAGATGGATTTAGGACACCAGGACGTGAAGCACCGCAGGCATTTAAATGGTAAAGTCTCTTATAGTTAAATCTATTTTTCTTGTAGGTTGTTTCTTCCCACTTTTTCCCCTCTGCTGTACAACAAACAGATCAAAATTTTCCATCTTCCTCCTGGTACTAGTACAGTCCTATAGTGCGTACATTGAAAAGGCAGCCGAACAAAAGCACACACCCCTCTTACTAGGTTTCCTAGAAATTATAGGCATTGACACAATAGACAGCTCGGAAGACTACAAGCACCAGGATGCAGCGCGGCCACCTATACCTGCCATCAATAGACACCGAGGGGTGCGCAGAGCAGGATGGGCTTTGTAGTTCGAGTATACGCTCCCGGGATAGGCCCTCTGGCGAGGGAGAGGCGGGGCTGGCTTGTCACGTGGGTCCCGCTCCCGCCGCCGCCGCCGCCGTCTTTCTCTGTCTCGTCTGAGGCAGCCATCTTGCTCTTGCCGCGTGCTGGTGTTGGAGGACCCTCCCGCTTCAGGTGAGACCCCCGGCAGTCCCGCCACTCCACGGCCATAGGCCGCTGCGCACGGTCTCCCCCCGCCCTCTTCTGCCAACACCTGCCAACCGCTCGGGCTGCCACTTCCGCCGTGGCGCTGCGAGTGGGGGCGGAGGCGGCTGGCTTGGCCTGTCGGTTACCGGCGGCGCAGCTGGGGGTCGGCACCTGAGGGAAGGTCCCCAGCACCACCGCCCCCTGTGGGGGCGAGCGGGCCCGGGCTGTCGCCGCCCGGATACAGGCCCAGGAGGCGGCGGGCCCCCCTCCTCTGTCCCGTTACTCGTTATTCGCGGCAGTGTCGTCAGCCTCAGCCTGTGTGTTGTCATCTCATTGGAGCCTCCTGCTCCACAGATAGGGAAACTGAGGTTAGCACCCCGAGCCTTGGGGACCCAACTGCGTTGCAGCGCTCTTCACCTTGTAATGGCAATATTGGTTGACAAGTGTGCCTCCCTTTTGAGACACTGCCTTCCAAACCCCTCACGCTGCCTGATGTTTGCCCGACAGGCACAGTGTTTGTTACACCGCGAGTGAATGGCGGTTTCCACTTCCGTTCCCAAGTTGTTTTCACTTTACCATAGCCGTCCGATCTACCACCGGGAGTGGTAACAATAGTTGCCAGTTATTGAGTACCTTCTGTGAGCCGTACTCAATCTAGTTTCTAACCCTCAGAACAACCCTGTGAAGTATGGGGTGTTAAGTCTTTTTGCTAGTTTAGGAGGACTACAAATTCAGAGAAGTAAAGTATCTTTCTGACGCCTTAAGTGGTCTTTCTGATTCCAAAGTCTGTGCTTTTCTTAGAGAAACCCTGCATAAAATACAAAGTCAGGACTAAAGGTTGAAATTACTCTGGGCACTGTGTAAACATTATGCATTTGAAAATGCCATGCTTGTAATTTAGGCACTATAAATGAACTTCTTTATTTACACCCTTTATTAAGTCTTCGAGAAGAACTTAATCAAGTGGCTTTAGGAAGTTACTTCTCCCCTTTTGAGCCTAGAAAGGGACTTCTCCCTTCTGGGTCCTCGTTTCCTAATCTATTAAACTGGGAAAGAGATGACCGTTTTGTTTATAATATATACCTTGCAACTGCTAGTAAGTATCGAGATGACCTCATATTAAAACAAATGATGGGTACAATACAGTAGAGATTGACTGAGGAACAGAGAATTAAACCAGGTGATCTTTGAGGTCTACTCCCCCTGCTAAGCTTGACCTTTCTTCTTTCATAGAATGAGTCCAATCCTCTTTCCTACTTGAATTGAACACACCCCACCTTGCTAGCAAGGAAAAGACCACACTTCTTTCTCCCCTACTGCCTTCAGCTTCCAACCTCCCTAAAATCCTTTTTCTCTGAAATACTACTTGTTCCCAAGATTTCTCAATTCTGTTGTCCTCAACACCTGGAATGGAATCTGTTCTTTCATCCATACATTGATTAAAGAGCTAATTTAATCCTTTCTTTTTGTTCAAACAAGTCAGGACTCTTTATGTCTTGACTTGTCAGCCTCCCTCTCTTCTCTTGGGGATTGTTACTTCAAAAAGCAGAAGTCCAAAGGGACTCCCTGTGTCTAGTTTTAGTATTTTCACTTAACTCCCTTAAGCCCCATTTTTGTAAGGACTTCCTTAAGCTCTTACCCTCTCCCCAACACACACACCTCTATGGCAGGACATTCTTAAGCTCTTCAGTCATTCACCACACCTTCTTGACCACATTCTTTTGAGAAAAGTGAATATTGGTCCTTTTCCGTGGGTGTTTGTGTATAGAGATTGGGAATTACATCAGCAAATTTAAGCCTGTGGCAGAGCTAAGATTGACACACACCTAAGACTTCGTGTTTTGGACTCTAAACACACATCCTCCTATAAAGTGTTTTTAGCTGCTTGTGCACAGTGATACAGTGCTGAGCAAAGAATGAGGAATCACAAAATCTAAATGTTACTGGAAACCGGCCTTATTTAGCTTGAAGAAGAAATAATGCAGGTCAATGCCGGAATACAGTGTCAGAGTGCAAAATGGTTAGTAATTATATAGTCTTTGATTCTGTTTTTTTCATATCTCAAATGAAGAAAACAATATTTTTTTATCTGGATGATTATGCATGGGTCAGAGAATTGGCCAGAGAAGGTTTGATAATAGCCTAGGAGCTCATTCCCTCCCTACTTCCCTTCTCAGTCATGATTTGTTGATCCACAGAACAAGTAAAACAAGACTTTTAAGTTGGCTTTTATTTGTTTATATATGTAGACTGGAATGTTACGACCCATTCTAAACTTGAGAACTTTTCTTCCTTAGGAATTTCCCTGACCACAGTAGGATTCAAGACTTTATAATGCTAGAGTCTTCAAAATCAAGATTAGCTTTAAAAAGCTTATTTTAAGTCTGCCCCTTTCTTTCTCCCCAAAAAGTATTAATGTAGCAGAGATGTGTTTTTGTTAAATTGTGCAGTGAAGCATTTTATCCTGTATGTGAGAATATCTTGGAAAATGTGACATACTATATCAGGGCAAAGTATTATGTGAACTGTGGAGAGACTGCAGAAGAGCCTAATTTTGGAAATCTGGTTCTCTTTCCCTATTATTAAGACACCATCTGACCTTGAATAGAGGACGAGAATACCTGATATCTTGACAGCTAGACAGCCTACTGTTGAATTGCTTCTTTGTTCAGTTTTTTTTTCTTTTTGTTATCTTTGTGGTTTATAAGAAATATAAAATGTGATTTGAGAGAAATAAACTGCTTGAAGATGTTGCTAATAACATTTGGTAACGGCTCTCTGCTATAAAAATTTTTGGAGGAAAAAATTGGCTTGAATACAGATTTCGTAATTGGTTAGGTTTAACTGAATGCCAAAGGATGGAATTATCTTTAAGGAAGGATCCTCAAATAGTTGATTTTGAATCCCATTCTATTTTTTGTTTGTGTATTTGACTCCCTCATGGTATTTTATTTTGATTTTTTTAATATATGGTTTATGAAGCTAGAAAAAGCTATTAATATTTATAAAGAGTATAGGCAGCATTAATATGATCATGATGTTAATGCATACTGCAAGCTCAGTGAACCAGAAGGTACTGTTTGCATAAACAGTTTTTTTAATTTTGGTAAAACAGTGACTTTAACAAATCTATTTTTCCCCCCCTAGATTTACCAACAGCATGAATCAAGAAAAGTTAGCCAAACTTCAGGCTCAGGTCCGGATAGGGGGCAAGGTGAGTGTGGCATAAGAAAAATTGATAGGAGAATGTATGGTTACCAGATAGTATTATTTTGGATTTGTGGTCATTGAAAATCTAAAATCTTCTCAATAATCAAAATCAAACCACATTCCAATTTGAAAAATAATTTGTCTAGATCTAAAATAGGTAACTAGAAGACTTTTCTCTTTGGTAGTACAATGGAAATAGCCACGGTTGTTTGAATCCTAACTCTTAACATCTACTAGTTGTGTGACATGAACAAGTTACCCAACCTTGTTAAGCTTCCATTTTCTTATTTGCAAAAGAGAAATAATCCTACATAAGATACTCCTAAAGATTAGGGTAATATTTATAAAATGCCTAACATGGTGTCTGGCACAAAGTAGGTGCTTTATAAATGATAGCTGTCATTGCGTTAGACTCACCTGTAAGGCATACCAAATGTTAAGATTACCTATTCGTAAATGAATGTACCTACTTACACAGTTAGGTTTATAAGATGTTTAACTGGAGATGATCAAGCTATTTGTACATTTTGTTCATTGCCAGGGTTTGAATTCGGGTTTTCCTCCTGAATTCCTACCATGTTGGTGAATATGAACATGAGATTTCTTATTCTGTGTACTTTAACACCTAATGAAGAGCTAATACTGAACATCAAAAATCTTTGATTCTCTTCAGCTGTAGCCCCAAACTCAAGGAGAATATTCTATCCTTATCTCTGCTCAATATAATCTTTGCAAAAGGGAAAGAGAGACCAGTACTTAACCTGGAGTTGAGGAGAGGGTAGATAGGACACTACTTTATGTTGTACACCCCACTGATACCCACAGCCCCAGGGGATGGACACAAGAGAAGGAAGGGAAGAAGTGACTAGTATTTTCTCATTCTTTCGTAGTGATACAGTTATATGACTCTGGAGTCACATTAACCCACTCATGTAACACAGTAGTCACATTGTAGCATCAAGTGTGATGTAATGTACCAATGCAAACACTGGGGATATTCAAGAACAAGGAAATATACCTGAAGGAGCTTGATGCAATATATCACTATTATATATTTTAAACCAGTGGTTGGTGCATTCATTTAGCGCAGGCGGCATCCAACTACGGCCTATGGGCCACGTGCAGCCTGCCAAGGACATTTATCCGGCCCGCCAGGTGTTTTTGCCACTGCTGCTTGTCCTGCTTAGCAGCCGACTCATCCCAGGGCCTGCAGTCCGGCCCTCCAATGGTCTGAGAGACAGTGAACTGGCCCCCTGTTTAAAAAGTTTTAAGGACCCCTGATAGCAGTTCTTTGAGCACAAAGTCAAAGTCTCCTGCTCTTGACGTAGCTCTACTCGGAATTGAGACATCTTCACAGTGTGATAATGAAGTACAAGGTGTCCTTATCATTAGGCAGATAGGTGAGACATTTCCTAAAGGTGGAATTGTCATTCCCACACATGCAAAAGCTCATAAGGCGCTGAGATAGCTTGTACTTAATGGGATGGCTTGTTTTTATAGAGTACATAATGGGTATAGAATGGCAGGAAATTAACCAGGTAGTTTGGGGTTCCATCATAGTTTTATATGCCATACTAAGGAGCTTGTGATTTTATCCTTATAGGCATAGGCAATGGGCAGCTCTTGAAGGATTTTAAGAAGGAAATGAGAGCCATTTTAGAAAGGTAACTTCTGGCATTGTGGAAAATAGAATGAAATAGAAGTTTAATGTAGAGAACAATTGATAGGCTGTTGCTTTATATGTGGGACACAAATTTAGGGATTGAGATTGACATGGTTTAATGCCTGATGGGCTATAGAGGATGAAAAGCATGGAGAAGAGTCCTGGATGACCCCCAGATTTCTGGTACCAGCAGCTATAAAACTTAGGAAATAGAGAAAAAATAGATAGGTAGACTGAAAAGCTTTTAGGCATGATGAATTTTTGAGATGCTTGAAGATCGTTGGGAGTTGTATCCAGCAAACAGCTGAGTTATCCCTGAGTCAGGAATGCTTCACAAATAAATGACCATGTGTGCAAATAGTTAACCTTCAGCACAGCCTCTGCTGCCAGGCTCTCTTCACTCCCAGTAGAATTGCTGAGATAAAAGCCCCTGCCTCCCTTCTATAAGGCTCATTCCCTGAGTTCTACTTCAGGAGCTGCCCAGAGCTCCTGGGTAGAAACCACCATTTCTTTCTTCTTACTCCTACCAGTTTCAGAAAGATTTAATCCTCAAGAGTTTAGGCTGCTTTTGGTAGTGTTTCAGCTCTGTTTTAGGTTACATTTTTATAAATTGTTTCAGAAATTTAATCCATTCCTTTAAATAGTTTTTCAATGGGAATACATATTTAGAGTTTCAAAGGATTAATTTGGAAATGAACTTTTTAATCTCAGTAAATAGCAATAATTTTCAACCTGTTTGCTCAGGCCAAAATTCTAAGCATCGTCTTAGATTCCTCTTTTCCTGCATCCCACATTTAATTTGTCAATGAGTTATATTGTCTCTTGTTAAGAATCTCACCTGAACTCTCTCCATCTCCACTGTCACAGCCCTCATCTCTGACAGGACTGTATTTCCACATAGCAACCTCAGTCGTAAACACATCAGATCAAGTCACTTCCTTGCTCACGACCTTCAATTGCTTCTTATTGCAATTAAAATAAAATCCAACTCCTGCCCTTGGTATTCTAGGCTACATGATCTGGCCCCTTGCCTATTTTTCTGATTTCATTTTCTTCCTTTCCCATTGTTCACTGTGTTCTAGCCATACTGGCTCATTTTCTATGTCTAGAAAGACAAGTTCAATCTTTCTTTATTCTGCTTGGATCTCTCTTCCCTTGGTTGTGGGTCTCAACCTTGTCAAAGGGCCTTCCTTGGACATTCTAATAAAGTAATGCTTTGCTCCTAACTAGTCACTTGCTGTGTTTTGTTTTTCTTTTTCTTTTTTTGCATTTTTTTTTGGGGGGGGCCCAGCGCCGGGTTTGAACCCACTACTTCCAGTATATGGGGCCAGCACCCTACTCCTTTGAGCCACAGGTGCCACCCTGTTTTTGTTTTCTTAGTAGTATTTATCCCATTTGAAATTATTTGTTTATGTTTGTTGACTTCTTCCTCTGACTATAATGTTAATGTATGTTCCTTAAAGTACGAACTTGATCGTATTCATTCCTGGATGAATTCAGACTCTAGAACACATATTAGGCATTTCCTTCTCAATTATATGATAATTCCCCAAATTTCATAATATCTTTGGATTTTATTGGCAGGGGGTGTTAGGTACTGTAAGAAAACGTTCTTGTAATGTTTGAAAATTGTTACAAAGTACACTAAATAACTTCAAACTTATAAATTATGTTTTATTAGCAAGCAGTATTTTGTGTTATAGTGATAAAGGCTGGATGATAGATAAGAAAAAGAATCAACTAGAACTGACCTTCAGAAGTCTGAGTTAGGCTGACAGTCACAACTTCTGAGTCATCTTACTAGTCATTACTTGTTTATAGTAATCAGTTTTTTATGTGGGTCTTAGTTTGTTGTGATGGATGGGAAGATGTGAATGCAATTGCTGGATGCTAGAAATGCTCACCCCTCTGTTTGGTTATTTTTCAGGGTACAGCTCGCAGAAAGAAGAAGGTGGTACATAGAACAGCTACAGCTGATGACAAAAAGCTTCAGAGTTCTCTTAAAAAACTGGCCGTGAACAATATAGCTGGTATTGAAGAGGTATGATCACTTGGTAAATTGTTAAAGTGTATGGGTAAATACCACAGGCATGAACAATTATCTAGACTTTACAAATGTAAAATATTACCTTAGAATTTGATATTGTCATTCAAATGTCTTAGAAGAACTATAGCTAAATTTGCTTTTTGTATTAAATTGAGTAGTTGTCAAAAAAAAATTTTAGTAGGCAGTAAATGATTCTCATTATATTTTTCAGACATATTTGCATATATAACAAAATTTTATAACTGCTCTTGAATTTTGATGTAAAATAAGGTATTTTCAAAAAATATAGAAGTTAACTCTAAGATTTTTTCAAATAAGGTAGACTTTAAAAATAAGAGAAAGAGAGATAAGGTCTTACTTTTGTGCCCAGGTGAGAGTACAGTGGCATGATTGGAGCTCACTGTATCTGAATTCCTGGACTCAAGGGATCTTTAGCCTCCCAAACAGCCAGGACTATCAGCATGTGCCACCGTGCATGGCTAATTTTTTTTTTTTTTAAGAGATAGGGTCTTGCTGTTTTGCCCAGGCTGGTCGCAGACTCCTAGGCTCAGGTGAACCTCTCACCTCAGTCTCTTTAAAGTCTAGGATTATAGGGGTAAGCCATTGCCCCCAGCCTAAATAAGGCATCTGTTTTTACTGTAAGGGGACCTTTCTGCAAAGTCTTTATTACCTCATCCAAAAGACTCGTAACAATAGCTTTCCATGAATTGGATTTCTTATTAGAACTCTTTCAAAAATTATTGCTTAACTTTTTAAAGTCATTTTGTTTTGTTGAAACAGAGTTTCAGAAAAGAGCCTGTTGCCCAAGCTAGAGTGCTATGGAATCATCCTAACTCACATCAACCTCAAACTCCTGGGTTCAAGCAGTCCTATCTTAGCTTCTCAAGTAGCTGGGACTACAGGTGCTTGTCACAACACCCAGCTGATTTTTCTTTATTTAGTAAAAACAGGGTCTCCATCTTACTCATGCTGATCTTGAACTGCTGAGCTCAAGCAATCCTCCTGCCTCAGCCTCCTAGAGTGCTAGGATTACAGGTGTGAGCCACTGCCTGGCCAAAGTCAGTTTTTCTTTTAGTCATCATATCAACATATTTGCCCCTAAAGCAGCAAATGTGGAAAACATTTCTATCATCATTTTTAATTAAGTCAGCTTATTGTATTTTGATGATACTAATTTTTCTCAAATATGAGACCAAAGGTTAATATTATTCCAAAAAGTACTCAAGGAAAATTAAAATAACATCAATTACTTGTGATATTGCCATCTGGATCCTTCTTTCCTTGATGAGTCCATTTCAGATAGTAACCAATGTTTACCTTTTCATTGCCATAAGTTAAATGTAATTATGTCATTACTTTGTGTGGCACCACCTCACAGTTTTTAATAGATTATTAATGCAAATGTGCTATAAAACATGAATCAGAAATAATGTAAAGGTGAGGATCATTATAAAGAAATAGCATCAGTACCAAAGAAAAGGCAGTGAAATAGCAAAGTGCCTCATTTTCTTCCACATCCATATGTGAGTATATATTTGTACTTTCAAAATCAGTGTGCTGGTAAATTAGTAGAAAATACAAGCCACATGCATCTTTTTGCCTTCCAGCTTGACGTGACTGCTTTCCTACTGTAATAAAGATTAGAACTTTGGCTCGGTATAGTAGCTTGTGCCTGTAATCCCAGCACTTTGAAAGGCCAAGGCAGAAGGATCACTTAAGGCCAAGAGTTTAAGATCAGCCTGGGCAGAAACATAGTAAGACCCTATCTCTACAAATAATTAGTTAGGCTTGGTGGGACATACTTTTTAGGCCTAGCTACTTGGGAGGCTTAGGTAGAAAAATCACTGGAGCCCAAGAGTTTGAGGTTACAATGAGCTATGATTGATGGTGCCACTGCACTACAGCCTGGGTAACAAAGTGAGACCCTATCTCTAAAGAATTAAAAAAGAAAAAAAAATTAGAATTTCATTTGCAAGTCTTGAAATTACTTTATACATATTTTTTTTCTGAGTGCTTTTATATATTTTAATTGACCTAAAATAATTTTTAGAGTAACCGATTCCTTAATCTTGTGTAAACTTTAGAATAAACAGATTTAAGTCCCTTCAAACTTCTTTTTTAAAAAGCAAAACTTGAAAAAATGAATAAGTTGCAATAATAGACATGAGTTTTGATATTGTTAAACTTAACCTACTTGTAAATGTTTATGCAATTTTATACCTTTGTCTGCCTTTCTACCCTTCAGCTCCTCCACCCCCAACCTCAGCATTTATGGCTTCAAGTGACCCTCCTGCCTCAGCCTTCCAAAGTGCTGGGATTGCAAATGTGAGCCACTGCGGGCCCAGCCTCCTTTTTCAGGTCTTAATGGAAGTGTCATTTCCTGGTGTCAAAGCCTTCCTGGTAGCACCCTTCCACAGCATTTATGCAGAGAATGGTTAGGTGCCTTTCCCTCCACAGTGCCCTGTATTTGCTATAGCACTTATTAAACTATATGGTGAATTTTTTTTTAATTGCCACTGCAATTCTAACTTTTTGAGGAGTCATAGTCGCTAAAACATCACAGAGAAGTTATGCTACATAATTGGCAGGCATATACTGTAGCTGCTTCCCTGTCCTCCTCCCTACCCCTGTGTTCGTTGTCTTCCAGCCCTCAGAGACTAGTTGTATAGGGAAAATATACATAAAGTAATTATCAATGCGAGGTAGCAACTATAAAATAACTTCTGAATACTTAAACCTAAGATGGAAAGGAGTTCTACTTTTTTTCTTCTTTCCTGCTTTCTAAAATTGATTTTTTGAGAACCAAGATATTTGTACTTTATATAACTCTTTACAGATCTAAAATGTTTCTGTTGGCCAAGCGTGGTGGCTCACATCTGTAATCCTAGGACTGTAGGAGGCCAAGATGATAAGATCCCTTGAGCTCAGAAGGTGGAGACCAGCCTGAGCAAGAGTAAGACCCCTATCTACACTAAAAATAGAAAACAACTAGCTTGGTGTGGTGGTACACTCCTGTAGTCCCAGCTTCTTGGGAGGCTGAGGCCAGAGGATCACTTGAACCCAGGAGTTTGAGGTTTCCGTGAACTAGGCTGATGGCATTCTAGCCTGGGCAACAGAGTAAGACTCTGTCTCAAAATAAATAAACAAAACGTTTCTGTTTAGAAGCATTTAGTATGCTGCATATAACCTGGCTTGCTCACTTTTTTATCGGTTTTGGGTTAAAAACAAACTTCTTGACAGGGGAAAAACCAAATCTCTGCATTAAATGTATGTAAGAAAAAAATAGTATATGGCTTCCAGAAACAGATATGAAAATGTGTGTCTTAGAGGGAAAAAAGCATTAATTATAATTTTATTATTTTTACTCTGGGACGTGTGAAACTTGTTACAAAGTACTAAACTCTGGAATGTACTGTCTGTTTTTTGGCAGTTCATGTTAAAAACTTGAAAAGAGGAGATACCATTGTCATTGTTGTAGAACAAAAATAATATTATGGTGCTTTCTTACTTAGACCTTCAAAGCATGAAACAAGTAGAAAGTAGTCAGTTTGGGGGATGAGGAATAGGGAAATCAGTGGTGGATTTCAGAAGCTCATTGAATGCACTTTTGCCAAACAAAATTCTTATTTTACAGGCTGTAAGTATTAGTGACACTTTTTTTTCATTTCCAAAGCTTAATTTATATTCTCTTCAAAAACATTAAAAACTGAGAGGCTGTTTGGATTAAGTTTCTGTTCTTTTATGTATTCATAAGTTTATTGATTTGGTATAATAAATTATATGTGCTTTTTTTATTTTGATTATTATTTTTAAAGACAGAGTCTCACTCTATTGCTCTCAGTAGAGTGCTTGGTGTCACAGCTCACAGCAACGTCCAACTCCTGGCTCAAGCGATTCTCTTGCCTCAGCCTCCCGAGTAGCTGGGACCATAGGCACCCACCACAGTGCCCGGCTATTTTTTTGTTGTTGTTGCAGTTTTTGGCCAGGGCCGGGTTTGAACCCGCCACTTCTGGTATATGGGGCCAGCACCCTACTCGTTGAGCCACAGGCACTGCCTTATCGTTGGATTTTTTTTTAACATGCTACCAAAGACAGAAAAATCCGAAGCTTTCAAAAAGTAAGGGGTAGGAGTGCACCAGACTATTTCATACAAAGGTCAAGTAAATAATCAGGTTTTTGGAAGGAATTCTTAGGCAATCACACAGATTCTAATCCAGAACCAAATTTCTAAAAATGTTGTATGACATTTGAAGATACTTGAAGGTACTTATTGTTTGGTTATCTACTTGAGTATAGTGACTGTGCTGGCACCTTTCTTCTCTGATAACATGTGTCTGTTGAAAATAGGATCGCTTCCATTTCTTAAAAACAATTGATTTTAACTGATTTATTTGATAAGAAGTGTCAAAAAAAAAAGCACTGATTCAGGTGCCCTATTTATTCAAATTGCTTCATAGAGTTTTACTGTTATATTCAGAGGATAGTTTCTGTGTTATTTGGGGTCTAAGTCTACCTCTTTGAAACCAGGCATAATCTCTGTACTTTGACTGCCTTTAGCTTAATTTGTTTTGCTATAATACATTTATTATCATTATTATTGGAGTGTAATGGTTACTACCAAGTAGTCTGTTTTTAGTAGATTTTAGAGTCTTGACAGCAGGGATCATGTTTATTCATTGTTTATAGTTTTGTTTCCCATGATGAATTTGTTTGGGGCCTGTGAAATTTTGGTGATACAGATTATTCCAGGTGGAATTGTTCTGCAAGCCGTTTCCTATAGGGAGCCAGAAATGGAAATTTTATAATTGTGCCTCTAAGTTTTACTGTTTTTATTTTCCTCTTCCTGGTTCTTATTGTATTTCCTAAACTAGTTGTGCAAAAGGAAGACCTAAAGACTATAGTTGACTCTTCCCATAGTTCCTTCTTCATCCAACTAGGTGCCCACAAGTTGACAGCTCTGGGTACAGGAGAGTAAAAGGGAAGCACTATGTCCATTCAGCTTATCATTCCTTAATTTTTCTCTTAGGGTCTTATTCTTTTGGCATTTTGTTTTGTTTTGTTTTTGGCCAGGGCCAAGTTTGAACCTGCCCCCTCCGGTATATGGGACCGGTGCCCTATTCCTTTGAGCTACAGGCGCCGCCCATGTTTTGTTTTTTTATTGTAGTAAAATACATATGACACAAAATTTGCCATCTGAACCATTTTTTAAGTGTATAGTTTAGTGATTATTGATTATATTCACAGTGTTGGGCAACCATTCCCACCATCCATTTCTAGAACTTTTTTATCTTCCCTCACTGGAAGTTATTCATTGAACAATAACCCCTTGTTCTTTTCTCCCTCACCCCTCTATTCTCTGGATTTGCCTATTTGAGATAAGTTCACATAAGTAAAATCATGCAACATTTGTCCTTTTGTGTCTGGCTTACTTCACTGAGCAGTGTTCTCAAAGTTTGTCTGTGTTGTAGAGTCTTTCAGAACTTTCCTCCTTTCATAGCTGAATGACACTCCATTGTATAGGTAAACCACATTTATTCATCTGCTTATAAGCATCTTTGTGTGTAAAATAGCTTTCTTCGGCTCGGCGCCTATAGCTCAACCGGCTAAGGCGCCAGCCACGTACACCTAAGGTGGTGGGTTCAAATCCCCAGCCCGGACCCGCCAAACAACAATGACGGCTGCAACCAAAAAATAGCCAGGCGTTGTGACGGGCGCCTGTAGTCCCAGCTACTTGGGAGGCAGAGGCAGGAGACTCGCTTGAGCCCAGGAGTTGGAGGTTGCTGTGAGCTGTAATGCCACGGCACTCTACCCAGGGGGAC
>CAUYTI010055728.1:0-41302 GCA_963575145.1 Galago senegalensis | reverse complement strand
CCTGTGGTCCCAGCTACTTGGGAGGCAGAGGCAAGAGACTCGCTTGAGCCCAGGAGTTGGAGGTTGCTGTGAGCTGTAATGCCACGGCACTCTACCCAGGGGGACAGCTTGAGGCTCTGTCTCAAAAAAAAAAAGAAAAAGAAAAAGAAATAGTGAAATATATTAATAATTACATATGATGAATTCTTATGATGAAGAGACTTGAAACCAGGAAAAGGAGTTTAAATTTAGTAGGATAAGAAATGGGGATCACTACAGGTTTTAAGATAGAGAGAGCTATCAACAATACACTGTTTGATAGCTTAGCCTTAGAAGAAAAGCTTGCAAGATAGCTTAGAAGAAAAAAGTACTAACAGTGAAAGTCAGCTAAGAGGCTATTGTATAGTAGGAGTATAATCTAAAACGAGGACTGAGGCTATAAAGTGGGCTTGTGGGAAGAAAAAGAAAGATAAAACCAAGGAAATGTAGATCTGGACAGAGGAGAACAGAAGAGCTCCTAAAAGAAGAAAAGAGAACCTTCCAGAAGGTATAGTTAATCTATATACTTCTAGTGAGGAAGGGAAAGGAAGACAATTGATTTTGAGGGTGTACATATATACTGTAAAATGGAAGGGATGTCTCACTTTCCCTTCTCAGAATCCCAGAGGCATTAATTCAACTAGGGTTCCTCTCATTCCTTCCCCTGCCTCCCAGGAAGTTTGCCTGAAGAAAAGAAGGGTGAGAAACATAAAGGAATTTAAGGCCACTAACCATCCCATTTTGCCCAAATCAGAGCATGGAGAGAGCCTGCACAGAATCACCTCCACATCTTCCTCTACTGAAATGCTCAAAGTAACTCTCATGTCTAAATGGTAGGTCTTAATTTATTTTTAATATAATGAAAATGGAATTATTAATCTTGTGCTTCACTGAGGTCTTTTTAATATTTTAACATATGTAGAACTGACTTTAGAATCTCAAATTCATCAGATTTGAAAATAACATTTAAAAATCCCAAATTATTCAACTCACTGCTCATTCACTGTAAAACAATTTTAGTAAAAAATTAGATAAATGATGAAAAAATATGACTTCATATTCCCAATGTAACTACATACCTACTTCTTTTTAATTGGTCAAATTGATTTCATCTCTAAAAGAAAAAGTATTATACTTACTAGTAGCTGCCTAAAATTAAAGCCACATAAGTCCACAGCTAAAATAAGACTCATGGTTGAAGAAAAAAAAAAGATTTCCTACATTGAAATAACCTTCTATTCTAAAATCAGTGCTTACCATGATCACTAAATAGTAATTGCTTCCACTTCTGCCGTTCTGCTTCTGAAGCTTTAAATCCCAGCACAGATTTCAATTCTTGGAGTACCCTCTTGGATTCTTCATGCTCACGCTTCTGTCTCTCTTTGTCTTCTTGAGACAAGTAATAAAAATCACCTTTTGTGAAATCACTGTCTATGTCTATATCATCTACATAAGCTTCTAATTCCTGAAAATGAATAAAAGAAAAAACACTTTAAGTAGACAATTTTCTAGTAAACATCCATTTACTTGTGCCTACCTGTCTCTAAGATTAAAAAATGAGGACTTGTTCTTGGCACAGATCATTCAAGCATAGCTGGGCAGGGGAAAAAAAGCAAATATATACCTATAGAAAAATTAAAATCTTCAAAAAACATAACAGTTGATACTAAAAAAGGATTGAGGATAAGAAAGTTTAACAGCTTTAACTCTGGTACCATGCTATAACTTAGCTAAGATTATGGTTATTAGCTATGCCCAAACCAATCAAATTAGAAGGGCTGGCAGTTTAGGGAGGTGGTTAGGCATGAAAGTTTTATTGTGGTACATGTTTGTTGTTCTTTCTGACTTCCCAAGAAGTTTGAACACTCTTTCTAGAATTAAGGAACACTTTAATAGTTCGCTGTGTCTCTAAGACAGAGGCTGGGATACTTGCTTACCTAGCCTCCCTTACCGTTTGGTTCAGGCAAATGAGATCCTCTAATCAAATGTACCTGCATCAGATCTGATTCAGAAGTTTGTGATAAAAGATGCAGGCACCTGGTGGAATCCATTGTGGCAAGGATGGGGGGAGATGAAGTTTCCAAAGATAGTAGTAGTTCTAAGGTTAGCTTTTACTATTCAGCATTGATGAAGCAAATGGTGATGTCTGCACCAGTGACTTGGCAATAATATCTCCACTAGAATAGTTCTATTGCGGGGTTTTGGCTGTTTATCCCAGGCTGGTTCAAGCCTGCTTTATCTGGTCCTCTGAAATATTCTATCAGCTATCAAATGGCTTTAAATAAAGTATCTGTTAAACTACCTAGAATTGGTTTCTATTTGCAATTAAGACTACTGAATAAATATGACCTAAGGAAAAGAAATTTTCCTTAGGATGAGCAAAGTAATCTTTGTCAGTATTTAATGCAACCATTAAAAAATTATTTTTCAAAGTGAGGTAAAACATACATGCAGTCAAATATATGGGATTTTTATAGATTTATATATATTGGTAACCATCACTCAGATCAAGGTCAAAACATTTCCAGGATGTCAAAAGGTACCTTTGCCAATGTACTAATTTCTAATATGTTTAATTACTTTTAAAAGCCTCTATGGGGTGGTGCCTGTGGCTTAGTGAGTAGGGCGCCGGCCCCATATACTGAGGGTGGTGGGTTTGAACCCAGCCCTGGCCAAACTGCAACAACAACAACAAGAACAAAAAATAGCCAGGCCCTGTGTTGGGGGCCTGTAGTCCTAGCTACTAGGGAGGCTGAGGCTGGAGATTGCTATGAGCTGTGATGCCCCAGCACTCTACGAAGGGTGACAGAGTGAAAAAAAAAAGCCTCTAGGAATTGGCTCAGCACCTATAGCTCAGTGGCTAGGGTGCCAGCCACATACACTAGGGCAGGCGAGTTCAAACCTGGCCTGGGCCTGCCAAACAATGACAACTCCAACAATAACAAAATATAGCCAGGTGTTGTGGCAGGTGCCTGTAGTCTCAGCTCCTTGGGAGGCTGAGGCAAGAGAATCACTTAAGCCCAAGAGTTGGAGGTTGTTGTGAGCTGTGATGCCACAGCACTCTATTAAGGGCAACTCTATCAAGTGAGACTCTGTCTCAAAAAAAAAAAAAAAAAAGGAAGACTGGATGCACTGGCTCGCCCCTATAATCCAAGCACTTTGGGAAGCTAAGACAGAAGAATCCTTTGAGCCTAGATTTTGAAAACAGCCTGGGCAACAGTAAGACCCCATCTTAAAAAAAAAATTAAAAAATTAGGCTGGACACAGTGGCTCACATCTGTACTCCTAGCTCTCTGGGAGCCTAAGACAGGTGGACTGCCTGAGCAAAAGCAAGACCTCTGTCTCTACTAAAAATAGAAAAAAAACTAGCCGAGCATCGTGGTGGGCACCTACAGCCCTAGCTATTTGGGAGGCTGAGGTAAGGGAATCTCTTGAGCCCAAGAGATTGGGCTGCTGTGAGAGAGGACACCACAGCACTCTACCCAGGGCACAGAGTGGGACTCTGTCCAAAAAAAAAAAAATTAAAAAATTAATAATTTACAGAATGGTATGTGCCTATAATACCAGCCTCTCAAAAGGCTGAGGCAGGAGGATCACTTAAGCCTAGGAGTTTAGGTTGCTATGAGCTGTGATGATGCCACTACATTCTGGCCTGGGCAACAGAGCAAGAGCTTATCTCAAAAAAAAAGAAAAAAAAAAGTCTCTAAGAAATGGAAAGCTTGATGCATATAACAACAACAACAAAATCTCCTGGTGCATTCAGTGAATACAAATTCAAAAGAACTAAGAATTAATGACTTAATGACTTAATTAATGACTTAAAAATTCAGTACATTCTGAGGTAATTTTGAAGCTCATTATAAATTCAGTAAGTTACTTGACAATTATCCATGTCATTTAAAAGAATGGTAGGTATGCTTTGTTTGTGAAACTCTTCTTTAGGGAAAAAATGTAATTTTCACCCTTACCTGCTCCTCAGGGATTGGATCTTTGTCTGCAATGTGCAGAGTGGGCTTCATCAAAGGTGCCGTGGTACAGTGCGGGTTTTCACATGTTACTTCAGGCTTGCCTTTAAAAAGGGGGTGGGGAGAGAGGGTGAGAATAAAGATGAGAAACAGACATGGTTTTCTTCCTTCTTCATCTCATGAGAGTATCTGCACAACATCTACCCTATAAAAACATGCTGAGCACATTTTTTCATTCACAGCATAGAATAGTCTTTTTTATTTATTTTATTTATTTTATTTTTTTGAGACAGAGCCTCAAGCTATCCCCCTGGGTAGAGTGCCGTGGCATTACAGCTCACAGCAACCTCCAACTCCTGGGCTCAAGCGAGTCTCCTGCCTCAGCCTCCCAAGTAGCTGGGACCACAGGTGCCCGCCACAACGCCCAGGTATTTTTTGGTTGCAGCCATCATTGTTATTTGGCGGGCCCAGGCTGGAGTCGAACCTGCTACCTTAGGTGTATATGGCTGGCACCTTAGCCACTTGAGCCACAGGCGCTGAGCCCACATAGAATAGTCTTAAGACAGGCACCACTACTCTTCCTCACAAAAACCAAATTCAGGCTGGGCGTGGTGACTCATGCCTGTTGTCCCAGCACTGTGGGAGGCCAATGTGGGTGGATCACCTGAGCTCGGCTGAGTTCGAGACCAGCAGAAGACCAGCATGAGCTAGAGTGAGCCAGAGTGAGACCCCATCTCTACAATAAAAAAAAAAAGCCGGATGTTGTGGTGGGCACCTAGAATCTCAGCTACTTGGGAGGCAAAGGGCAAGAGAATCGTTAAAGGAAGAAAGAAAAACAAAAAATTAAAAAGAAAAAACAAAAACAACTTCAAACTAAGACAAGTGAAAGCCAGCTGAAATTAAAAGTAAAAATTAAAAAAAAAAACCAAACTCAGTCTTACACATATGCTATTATAACTCTCAGAAGTTAGGTTTGGGAAAAGAGTTTCACAAGTAAATATCGTAAAGTTCACCCGAGTTGAGTTTAACTTTGATAAATTCTTAAAATTTGTATTGGTATCTAGTCACAGGTTAGTTGGTCTCGCATCTAGCTCCCTACCTTTCATTATTATCTGTCTACTTAAGAAAAGAAATATGGTTTAAACTTCTAGATTTTTACCTTTCAAGACTAATGATAGCTATATGATCTTTTTTAAAAGGAGAAAGATTTGGGAAATGTTATAAAGAGCTGACTGGTTAGTTGTGTGTAGGCAAAACGGCTAACTGATGAATATCAAGATAAATTAGCAGCAGTGACAACACAGCACAGAGGTTAAGAGCGCTGAGGTGAGACACACCTGCTTAAATCCCAGCTCTTGCCATTTTCTAGTTTAAGGCACAGTCATCTGTAGAATAGTGGTCAAAATAACAATATTTATTTTATAAAGAGTCAATAAGAAATGATTAGAATAACACCTGCTACAGATTACATGCTCAAAAAGTTCCATTACTGCCCACTTTGTAAAACAGAGATTTTATTACATAAATGAAAAGAAAAAAAAAAAAGAAATCCAAGGTACTACGACTAATAGGAACAACAGGTATATTAAACAGTGTATTGGAAATCCAGCTCCAATAAAACAAATAAAACACCCAATTTGTAGCATTTGCTGATTTCCAGTTTTGATGGTATAATGCCCCCACTGTGGCCAATTTTAAGCTACCAATGATGTTAAGCCAGTTCACAAAATTTCTGAATATTTAACAGCTCATAATATTCCTGAATATTTAACAATCTCTGGAGTGCCAGCGCCAGCATGCAATTCATTTAATAAACTTCTCCCAAGCACTCACCACAAGTTCAACAATGAAATGATACTGTGTATGCACTACTGAATGTACTTGGATGAACATTTACAATCATACATCAGTATGGCATATAGGAAAAATTAGTTAAGTATCATTTATTAAATATTAACTTTAGTAAGTAGTAGTTTACAGCATCACTTTTTTTCTGTGCTTAAACCTATTCACCTGTTTGCATTTCCTTATACTTGATCTTTTTCTATGAAAGATTAGAGGTGGAAAACAAAATTACTCACCACTACCCCCCTCCAAAAAAAACCAAAGAGGGCTTTGTTTGGATTTTTTCATAATTATGATTCATTATCTAAAACTAAGTCTAAAAATGTTTAAAACACTAAATTTTTAATTATATGCTCATGATAAAGCTTTAAACATTATAGGCAAGTATGAAGTGAAAAAAGCTTCCTGATCACCTTATTCCTCAATTCTGCTTTCTGACAGCAGGAGTCTACCAAATCTGTCCCACTGCCTGTTTTTGTAAGTAAGCTTTTATTAGCACACAGCCATAGTCTACAGGGGCTTTTAGCAGAGTTGAATAGTTGTGACACCATATGGCCTGCAAAACCAGGTCTTCTTTCTTTTTCTTTCCTTTTTTTGAAGAGATGAGGTCTCACTATGTTCCCCAGGCTGGCCTCAAGTGATCCTCCCCACCTCAGTCTCCTGAATGGCTAGAACTAAGAAAATATTTACTGTAGGATTATTTAGAGAAAAGAAATGGCAGACCTCTGCTGTGGAGCAATGTTTCTCACACTTTAATGTGGATACTAATTACCAGATTAAAATGCAGCTTGATTCCAAGTCCAAGGTGCATTCATAACAATAGCCCAGTGATGCTTACATACTCATGTAGGACTACTCTGAGTAGAAGGCCCAAGAGGTTATAAATGTTAAGAGGTTTTTTTTTTTTTTTTGAGACAGAGTCTCACTTTGTCATCCTTGATACAGTGCTGTGGCTTTAGAGTACCTTTGTGTCATAGCTCACAGCAACCTCAAACTCTTGCCTCAAGTGATCCTCTTGCGTCAGCCTCTGAGTAGCTGGGACTACAGGTGCCTGCCACAATGCCCAGCTACTTTTAGAGAAGGGGTCTCACTCTTGCTTAGACTGGTCTTGAACTCCTGAACTCAAGGAATCCACTAACCTGGGCCTCCCAAAGTGTTAAGATTACAGGCATGAGCCACTGCACCCAGCCTAAATATTAACAGTTTTAAAATAATGTGATATTTTAACAATGGCAAAGTGCTGTTAATTGAGGATTCTTCTCTGAGGCAATTCTTTTTTTTTTTGAGACAGAGCCTCAAGCTGTCCCCCTGGGTAGAGTGCCATGGCATAACACTCACAGCAACCTCCAACTCCTGGGCTCAAGTGAGTCTCCCGCCTCAGCCTCCCAAGTAGCTGGGACCACAGGCGCCCGCCACAATGCCTGGCCATTTTTTTTTTTTTTTTGGTTGCAGCCATCATTGTTGTTTGGCGGGCCGGGCTGGGGATTTGAACCCGCCACCTTAGGTGTACGTGGCTGGCGCCTTAGCCGCTTGAGCCACAGGCGCCGAGCCTCTAAGGCAATTCTTGAATAATGCCAAATGATAACCTATTCCCAACAATTTCCTGAGCCTATCATGATGACACACAAAAACTAGATGGTAAAGAAAATGATAACTGCGAGGTTCTTTATCATATACTATGTTGACAATATTAGAAATTCCTTTTTTTTTTTTTTTTTTTCAGTTTTTGGCCAGGGGCTGGGTTTGAACACACCACCTCTGGCATATGGTGCCCCTCCTTTGAGCCACAGGAACTGCCCAATATTAGAAATTTCTTAATGTGTCAGAGTTGAGGGGCTCATTCTTGGTCATACAAAGTTCTTCCCATCTATTCATTCATATATATTTACTGAATACCTACCATGTTCCAAGTCCTGAATAAGGCCTTTTGCCTTATCTTAAATGTAAAGTATTAGTAGTCTGTCAAATGATGCCAGTATTTGCTCAAAAAGAGGCAAAGACCAAGCGTAGTGGTGCACACACCTATAGTCCTCCCATCTACCTGGGAACCTGAGGTGGGAGGATCACAAGAGTCTAGGAGTTTGAGGCCAGAAGGTGGGCAACATGGTGAGACCTTATCTCAAACAAAGAGGCAAAACTAAACAATATATTGGTGGTAGGTGATTAAAAAAAATCAGCTAAGAATTGATAAAATTCTGGGTATCCTTAAGGAAAGGCAGGGAGATAATCTAGGGAAAAAAGTCACACAAGCAAACAATGCAATGGTATTATAAAAGTTCACATTTCTGAGCTGGCTGATGAGCTCACTGCTCATTTTATGATTGTGACTCATGACCTACATAGATATATACAAGAAGAAAGAGATAGTGAGGCACAGAATCTCTCTTAAATGCTCTTTTGGTTTGGAATGCCAAGTGTTCTAAAGGTGTTATCTGTATTAATTCCTAATTCTTACAGTTCTTTGGGAGAGGTACATCATTTTCCCACCTGTCATATGAGAAACTGAGGCACAGAGAGTTAAATGACTTTCTCAGATTTACAAAGCAGCAGATTTGGGAACCACTTTAGAAGGCTGCATATGTTGTCACAGAATAATGCTGAAATTACATACATATAAAAAACCTTATATATATAAATTTAAAATATATGTGGAATATTTCACAAATTTGCATGTCATCTTTGCATAGGGGCTGTACTAATCTTTTCTGTGCATTCAGATTTTAATATATATGCTGTTGAAGTGAGCACTGGACTAATGTCTCTGAAGAAGGGAGCTGGAGACTAGAGATTTGAGGTGGAAAGGAAACTTCCTTTTTACCATTTAAATCAAAGGATTAGACAGAATCAGCAGGGCCGGGAACCCACACAAGCTAATTCTTTTTTTTTTGAGACAGAGCCTCAAGCTGTCCCCCTGGGTAGAGTGCTATGGCATCATGGCTCACAGCAACCTCCAACTCCTGGGCTCAAGCAAGTCTCCTGCCTCAGCCTCCCAAGTAGCTGGGACCACAGGTGGCCCCCACAATGCCCAGCTTTTTTTTGGTTGCAGCTGTCATTGTTGTTTGGTGGGCCCGGACTGGATTTGAACCTGCCACCTTAGGTGTATGTAGCTGGTGCCTTAGCCACTTGAGCCACAGGCACCGAGCCCACACAAGCTAATTCTAAAGACCTTACCAAAAAAGTTAAAAAGCAAGAAGAGCAAGAATAATTTTGAAAAAGAAGAGCAGTACGATTAGCCCAAAATACTATTATTTTGTATAACTAAAATAATTAAAATAGTGTAAAACTGGAATAGATAGCTCAATGGAATAAAAATAACTGGAATTCACACCTGAAGGGAAAAGATGGTGTTCCCACAGTGGCGAGCTATAGTTCATATCTAACACCATAGCTAAACTTCAGGGGAACTAGAAACTAAAGATATAAATGTAAAAATATAAAATCACAGAAGTATGAGAAGAAATCATAGGAGAATTTATAAAATAAAATAAGGATAGTTTTTAACTATGACATAAAAATTCAGAAGACACATGCACAGAAAAAATACAAAACTATTTTTGCAAGAAAAAAAATCTACCATAAACAAATTCTAAAGTTATAAGACAAAGTAGGGGGTAAATGCACATTTTCCAATTTCTACAAATTGGGCCAATTTCTACAAATCAATAAGAAAATGAACCACCAAAGAAATGGACTAAGTGGATGAACAGACAGTTCTCAAGACGGGAATTACAAATGGCTCTTAACATAGAAAAAGGCTGAAAATACCTTAAGGTTTCATTAAGAGGCCTAGTTTAATTAAAGGTACACAAGGCAGCCTCATTTAGTGTCATTTTGAAAAAGCAAGAAATATTATCAGGCTGTGTAATATGCTCTAAAATATATATCAATCAGAGATTGATATATTTAATAGGTAGATTCCTATTAACGGAATAGGAATATGCCAGGGATTCATAGCTGGATTCCTCACCATATTGCTACCTTTTTGTGCTTTTTGGGTGGGCAGTGGAGGAGAAGATGGGAAAAACTTTCAGGAGGTAGAGTCAGCATCAGTGTGGATAAGTGATAGCCCATAGAGTCAGGTGATTAGTTACATAAAAGGAGACTGAGTAAATTACTTACTAAATATTTAGAAGATAATGTGAGCCAAGTTTCTCACTACCAGAGAAGGAAGGTACAAATATAGAAACAGGAAAGAACAGAACAAATCGTGGTGTTAGAACTGAGTTGGAGATCCTGGTGCAAACTCATGGTTTATATAATAATACATATGGACAGACAGACGTAGAAATACACTGAGAGAGCCTCAAAGCAATGACATCACAGAGGCAATGAGCATGCCTAGCACTTGGTTTCTAAATGCCATTCTTTATCAGCAGTGAGACAGGGAACAAGCAGGCACTGCTTAACAGAGTCAAAAGCCCCTAACTACCCCGATCAAAAATAGGACATGAGGCCAGGTGCAGTGGCTGATGCCTGTAATCCTAGCACTTGGGGAGGCCAAGGCAGGAAGATTGCTTGAGCCCAGGAGTTCAAGACCAGACTGAGACCCAGTCTTTACAAAAACATAAAATAAAAATTAACCAGATGTGGTAGTGCACACCTATAGTCTCAGCTACTTGGGAGGCTAGGTGGGAGGATAACTTAAGGCCACAAGTGTGAGCTTGCAGTGAGCTCTGAATACACCATTGCACTCTATCTAAGCAGCACAGTGAGACCCTATCTCTAAACCACCTCCCAAAACAACCCCCCCCCAGATAGGATGTAGGGACAAAAACAAGTTAGAATAGGTTGGAACTAAGATGGCAAAGGAATCGGCCACTTCTTGACCTAACAGCTCATTATTACCTTAGTTATAACATTAGCATCTTGGTAAAAGAAACTCCCACTAACACCAAGACACTTCCTGGGAGGGACCTTATAAGTCAAGAAAGAGGAGGGTTCCCAGATCCAGGAAATTACTGCCCCTTTCCAAGAAATAACATGTATAGTCCTCCTGTGCTTAGCTTATGATTAAGCCAGTGAGTAACTAATTAACTGCCATGTTAAGTTCTATGTAACTATGCTAGTTTTGAGCCCAGAGCCGTGGGAAGCCTATTATAATTCACACATCTCCTTACCTTGGGTACCTTGAGGGCCCCAAGGAAAAAAAATTTTTTTCTAATGTGGCAGTCAATGTGTTAAATAAAAAAATCAAAAGAACCAAAGGGGCTGTTCTCAGAAGGGAGAATTAGTCTCTACTCTTGACTGTGGAGTAGATCTCTTACATTCTCTGAATAAGTTCAACTTGACTTTGCTTTATACTCTTGAATGCCTTCTCATGTGAAGCCAAGGAACCACTTGGACTTCCAATGATTCCCACCCTTGGGAATACTTTCTTGTCTTGAAAGGAATGAAGACTTCTTGGAGATGTGGGGGAGGATGACAAGGAATGCACAAGAAAGTAAGGAAGTGCTTAGTGGCAGTACATACCAACTTGAATAGGATTACTCTGGCCAAATATTAGACAATTTGAGCAACAAAATAATAATAGTAATGAATTATGATCCACTGACTAAAATTACAATCTATAAGTCCACACTGATACAAATAAGTACACAAATGAAGGTGGCACCTGTAGTCCCAGCTACTTGGGAGGCTGAAACAAGAGGATCACTTGAAACCATGAGTTTGAGGTTGCTGTGAGCTATAATGCTAGGGCATTCTAGCCAGGGTGACAGAGTGAAATTCTGTCTCAAAATTAACAAATAAAGTTGTGTAGCTGTAGTCACTATGAATGTCTTAGTAAGAAAAGTTTGTTAACTATTTGTGTCTTAATTCACATCACTGTCATCTATGAGCAAAAGCCACATATACAGAGCATAATCAAGAAATGGCCTATCTTAACTATCTGCCCAATAATTTGGAGATACTTTTCACAGTAATGGTTAACAATAGTCAAGCAACAAAGAGTTCACATTTTAGCGTGTGCTAAAGGAGAGATGAATGAGATGCATGTTTTTAATACTCAAAAGTTTTCTGAGTATTTTAGTTCATAGAAAGTATATGCAAAGGCTCTAAACTTCAGAGCAGAACGTTTAATATGCATAAGTATTTACATCATTAAAGTTTCTTGGCAGATTTATCCTTTGGAGAAAAAAATTATCATTACTTACATTTAAAACATAAAGAAATGGTGGGTGGTGGGTGAATGTATTATGCATAATTAGCATATTATAATTAATTAGCATTATATATTAATGTGTCGATTAATTAGCATATTAATATTTCCTTTTGATAAAAGCTAATACTATCTAAGGATTTATTGAGCTTGTTTAAGACATTAAACAAAATACCGTAGAACCAACCTCCGTGCATTGACCACCTATAACAAACCGTTTGACATATAGAGGTAGTCAACATAAGGAACTAGGCCTACTATACTGATATGTACATATATGGTCTATGAAAATTAGGTCAACTTAAGGAGATGGCCAATGTAGAGAGGTGTCTAGCAATAAGCAAAAAATAACATGATTACAAAGCATTAATTATATTTGACAATAATGCAAATTCTACATATAAGTCTGATTAATCTCATAACAAAGATTTAGCTGGGTATGATGGTTCATGCTTATAATCCCAGCACTTTGGGATGCTGAGGCAGAAGGATCGCTTGAGGCCAGGAGTTTGGCCTGGACAACATAGTGTGACCCCATTTCTACAAAAAAATTTAAAAAAGAAAGATTCATGGCAGGTGCCTGTAGTCCCATCTACTTGGGAGGCTGAGGCAAGAGAATCACCTAAGCCCGAGAGCTGGAGGTTGCTGTGAGCTGTGTGATGTCATGGCACTCTACTGAGGGTGATAAAGTGAGATTCTGTCTCTCCAAAAAAAAAAAAATTCAAAAGATGAACGTGATATTGTTTTGTAGCACAATTTAAAAAAATTAATACACCAAAGATTCAAAATGAAATTGGTAATGTAAAAACAGATATAAAATCTGAATCAAGTAAAAGCAGTTTGGCAGGAAATCTCAGACTGGCTTTTTAGCAGCACAAAGCAACTGATATATTATCATTAAATAATGACAATTTTATATTTAGATCCTTAATAATGAAGTACCACTAATTGTGTCGTTTTTATATCATGACTTAAGTAAGTACTTTATAGTAAAAGAAAAACAGTTTCTAGACCCTCAAGCTCATTCTTTTATTATCCTAAATGAAAGAATTTCTGGAAGTTCTAATAACAAAAAAATGCTATCAAAATTTACTCATTTCAGGAGGTATGATTCACTGTTAAATCATATTCATTCTTTAGTTACAAAATAAGAGCCAGGACTTTTAGTGTCACTTGGTACATATAAATTCAACTTTTGAAGTAAATTAAAAACTTCTGTGAAGCCAGTTTCATCATGCAGACGAGAAATCCATCTAATAAAATCTATCGGAGTGGAATAAGCATGTCTGATAAGCATACGTAAAGAAATCTCTCACAGGTACCTTTTTTATCTGTATTTCTTCGTAGTAGTTTGTCCACCTGAGAAATGGCCTCTTCCCAGCAACTGTTGCTTGCTTGAACATGGGGCTGAATCAACTTTAATTTCTGTTCTAAGATCTGATAAGCTTCTGACACTAATTCTTGTGTTTCTTTAGTACAAACGAGCTTTTCAAGTTCATCTTCAAGAATTATTACCCTGGATAATAAAAAAAAAAACAGAAACAGGTCTCTAAAATACAAAAAAATTATAATGTATAGCTTATTAAAAATAAGCTTACAAGATGAAAAAGTTTTGAAGATGAATGGTGGGCGGTGGTTGCAGAGTCTCACTATGTCACCCTTGGTAGAGTGCTGTAGCGTCACAGCTCACAGCAACTTCAAACTCCTGGGCTTAAGCGATTTTCTTGTCTCAGCCACCCAAATAGCTGAGACTATAGGCACCTACCACAATGCCTGGCTATTTTTTTGTTGCAGTTGTCATTGTTATTTAGCTGGCCCAGGGTGGGCTGGAACCTGCCAGCCTTGGTGCATGTGGCTGGTGCCATAACCACTGTGCCAGTGGTTGCATACTTAATGTCACTGAACTGTACACTTAAAAATGGTTAAATAAATTCTTTATATATATTTAACCACAATTTCTTTAAAAGCTCATGAGTATCATATATTGGGCTGGGTGCAGTGGCTCATGCCTGTAATCCTAGTGTTCTGGGAGGCCATGGCGGGTGAGTTCAAGGCCAGCCTGAACAAAAGTGAGACACCACCTCTACTAAAAATAGAAAAACTGAGGGAAGAGAATCGCTTGAGCCCAAGAGTTGGAGGTTGCTGTGAGCTATGACACCACAGCATTCTACACAGGGTGACAGCTTGAGACTGTGTCTCAAAGACTATCATGTATTTATTTAACAACTGTTTTTTACATATATACTAGGTATTTTATGAGCTGAACAGATAAATTAAGCCCATTTCCTATGCATAAGAAATATATAACTGAATCTGGGACACTACACATATATGTATATACAATACAATATCATAAAAAGTTAAAACTAACATTTTATTTCCATTTTTCAGTTAAGGAATTAGGCCCAGAGAGTTGAAAATGCCCATAGAAACCAAGCTGGTAAGCTGTAAAGCTGAGCTGGATAAAAGCACAAAAGGCTAATCCCACTGAGAGATGGAAACACTGTTATGAGAATTCAGAAGAGGAGGAAATTACTACTAGCTATGAGTACAGACAGGGAGTAGCTAAGGAAGAGTCACTTAAGGAAGAGGTAGCATTGAAGGATGGGTAAAATTTGAGCCTGGACAAAAAGTGAGGAAGGTCATTTTAGGTGGAACATGGGAAAAGGCATTTATACAGTTTGGCTAGATTGAAGAAAAGGAGTGAGAAATAAAGACAGAAATGCAGACTGCAGTCAGGTTATGGCAAATCCTTTCTATAAAATGTTCTATATAGACTTTAGTCTACCAGGCATGTCCAACCTGTGGCCCATGGGCCACATGTGTATTAAGTGAGGACATTTTTGCTTAGCTGTGTGGTAGATATCATGAAAATTATGCATGGACTTTTTTTTTGCTCATCAACTTTCATTAATGTTTGTGTATTTGAGGTGTGGCCCAAGGCCATGCTTCTTCCAATGTGATGCAGAGAAGCCAGAAGGTTGGACACCCTGGAAGCTGCTATACTCTGAATCCAGTAAAGATTTTCAGTTAAATGAAAAAGCCAATATGTGCCTCAGTAACATTAACCTGGCAGCACACACTCTGGGGTAGGGAGAACAGTTATAGGTTGATGCCCTAATGTAAGCAGGAGACAACATGGTCCTGCCACTGAGAGTGAAAACAGCACAGGGGACAAGGGTGAGAGAGGAGTGAAACACAGAAAGTGTTTCATTTTAAAATAGGACACACAAAGTAAGTTTTTAGACAATCATTTCAAAAGTTATGTGTAGCAGTTACATAGCACAAATTAGATAGGATGGTGTGAGACTCATATGCTTTCTACTTAAAATACTTATAGAATATTCCACTTTAAAAGAGGACACATACTTCCTTACGTAATCCACAATTCCTGCCTAAGGTATGAGCTCCTTCTATTTGTGTTCACATCCACCCAGTGTCACAGTCTTCTTTCCCTGAGCCATCTTCCCTCACTCTAATGTATTCCAGTATGCCCTATATGTATTTCTAATTCTATTGAAAAATATTAATTCTTCAGGGACTCTGGTTTTGCCTACAACTTTTCTAGTGAAACCTTATTTTCCTCTGATGATGATCCAATCTTTCCCAGTTACTCAAGTGGAGATGGCCTTATCTCTTACGTTCCCTAAAAGAGGCAGGCCTGAGAGTCTGGTGCACCTGCTTTCTTAGACCAGCAGCTACACACCAGTGGGACACCTTCACTTCACAGTCTCTTCATTTCCCCTGTGCCCTAACCTTTATATCAGCGTTTTATCTACCTGTCTCAGGCCTCAAACTGATGGTTAAAAACATAACTTCTCAAAATGTCTTTCTGACCTTAAGTTCCTATCCTTGTATGTCTTATTCTTCTTCATTCCAATGGAATTGGCCTTTTGATGTTACTGATGTGTCAAGTCCTTTTTACCCATTTTCTTATCTTACAAAATTACTGTCTTTCCCCTTCTACTTCTTGCCTGGTATCCAGGGTTAAGCAAGTACATCAGCTACAATCTTATCAGCTAATTAAATTCCTATGACCTTCCTGATTATTAACTCATGAACCCAACCATTATTTGATTAAGTCCACTATGCTATAAATATTTAACTATTAGAGACAAATTTCACTGGAAATGATTGTATTCAATTACATACCTTGACTCAGTTTTTAAACTTGAAAATTTCCATGTAGGAACACATAAAAATAGTATTTTTAATTGATAAAGGTATATTACAGTAGAATATAAAAATATAAACTATAGACCCTACATTTTACTATTCAACTGGGACCACAAAGCTTGACTTATACTACAAAAGAAATTTCTAGATCTGCTACAATTTATTTAGAAAAATAGTAATATATTATTTTTTAATTATATATAACAATGCTGCTTGTAATGGTCCAGTGCAGGCAGATATTTTTCTGAGACTGCTAGTTCCAGTGTATGAACCCCACCTTAAGATAGTTTAAAGAAGCTTATTCTTCATAACCATCTCCATTTCTGTTCTCAAAGAGAATGACCACTGCCTGCTTTTGTCCTGTCTTTCTAGGTTTTCTGCTGAAATCAGGAAAAGTGAAAACTATAAATAATGCCCCCAAATTACAGTATTTACAAATCCTTGTTTCTCTGCTACATTTGCAGCTATAAATCATCCTTCGTGCTGCATGTCTCGATTTTGTTTCTTCTTTCTACTAATTACTACAATTATACAAGAATAAAAGTTGCTAATGACAAGGACAGTTCCTTATGTAGCTCCTAAACTTACTCATTCAGTAAAGCTTTCAGATGGAGCTGTAAGCTGCGCACTGCTGTGTGAACATTGCTCAGTTCCCTTGACTTCTGCTGAGTTTTGGATAAACGCTGGGGTACTGACTGGTGCTGAGTTTCAAAGTACCGATAGAACTCATAGCTGCGCTTCAGCTCTTCCAAACAGGCAGAGTGTGCGTGAGGTAGGCCTTGAATCACGTCAGATAAGATGCAATGAGGCAAAAGTGTGGGAGTAAGGAGGTGTCCAACAGGTGAATTGGCTGTAGAAAGTAATAGGGCTAACCGTCTGAAGAACTCTGAACTCTGGGCCACCCAGAGTTGGAATAAAACCTAAAAAAAGAGACAAAAGAACTAGATCAATAAAAAATAGTGGCCAACATTCAAAACAAACTATAAATTTGTTTACCTTAACTTAAAGTTTTCAATTTATCCTAAATAATGACTATAGCTGAGCTTGAACTAATCCTAAGATCAGCCAAGAATGTTATATCAAATTATGTAGTCATGGCATGTGGGAACTTCTGATCCCAATATAGCAGGTAACAATAATATATAATTTAGTACAGTTCTACCCTAGCTGGAAAGTGATGATGGAATGAGATACATTCTTAGAAATGAATCTTCATTTATGGATTATTGAAAATTTTTTTCCCATAGGAGAAAAAGACAGTCGGTCCAATGGATATATTAATATGAGTCACTGATGGATACAGAGTTTAGGGTTCAAAATTAGACCATTATTTTGGCCTAGCAATGATCTAAGAAATTAATATAAAAATCAGTAAGAGTGATCATACCAGGCAGCAAAACATTTCTCCAGATACAGTCTTATTCAAGATGAGGATAATATCCCCAAACAATGTAGTCTGAACAACAGGTAGCAGATAGTCAAAAGTCAAAAGAGGATAGAATCACTTTGGATAATTTAGATTCTCATTATTTACAACCACGGAACTGGTATCGCATTCACATTCAGAAAGCAAAGGCATGATCCAAGTGCATCTATCTTTTCTTTAGCCCTTCCTTTTGCATCTTGATTACCTTCAATGCAGGCAGGCTGAAGCCATCTGTAAAGTTATGCGCTTCTTCTTCTGAAATCTGCTCTTCACTAAGTCCAAGGCCCAGCTCCTTAAAAGGCACCACACAGATGTAGTTGGTTACATTGTCACTCTCAGAGTTCAGGGGGTAGGTTAAATTAGGTTAAGGCAATCAACAAAGCCTTTCATCAGAGCATAACAAGTACAGTAAAACCTCCTTCCATTACATTTACTAATCTTTATTCTGAATTTTTCCATGAGGAGATTTATAGAAATAAGTTTTTAAACAGAAATTAATCTTAAAATCTAATATATTAACAAAAACACCTCAAATATCTCATAGGATACTTGCGAAGGCAATTTCTTTATGTCTAAAGAATGAAAAGTTCCATTCTTCAAAATTACTAAAATTACTATTGTGCTAATTTAGTTATTTTTGACACCTACCTTTTGAAGCTGAATTTTGTACTTAACTGCATCATGGGCAGGGAAGCTACGGTCTCTGGGCCACACGTGGCCTCTGAATCCTTGAGTGTGGCCTTTTGACTGAATCCAGGTTTTATAGAACAAAGCCTTTTAATAAAGGATTCTGTTCTGTGAAGTTTAGAATTAGTTGAGGGGCTGCACTTGGGGATCTGGAGGGCCACGTGTGGCCTTGAAGGCGCAAGCTGAACATTATTTAAAATACACAGAATACTAATGTAAGTGGCACTAAGCCTGCTCTTTATAGGTTGTCTGACATAAGACTACTATTACAATACCCGCCACATACACTGAAGCAGGTGAGTTTGAACCCAGCTGGGGCCTGCTAAACAGCAATGACAGCTGCAGCAAAGAAATAGCTGGGTGTTGTGGCAGGTGCCTATAGTCCCAGCTATTTGGGAGGCTGAGGCAAGAAAATTGCTTGAGCCCAAGAATTAGAGGTTGCTATGAGCTGTGATGCCATAGCACTTTACCAAGGGTGACCTAGTAAGACTCTGTCTCAAGAAAAAAAAAGACTACTATTATGTTTCCTCTGTCCTTTTCCTTATGGACACATCAATCAATATCAATACAAATTATTTTTCTGGGTGGCACCTGGGGCTCAGTGGGTAGGGTGCCGGGCCCCACATACTGAGGGTGGCAGGTTCAAACCCAGCCCCGGCCAAACTGCAACAAAAAAATAGCCGGGTGTTGTGGTGGGCACCTGTAGTCCCAGCTACTCAGGAGGCTGAGGCAAGAGAATCGCCTAAGCCCAGGAGTTGGAGGTTGCTGTGAGCTGTGTGATGCCATGGCACACTACTGAGGGCGATAAAGTGAGACTCTGTCTCTACAAAAAAAAAAAAAAAAATTATTTTTCTTCTTAATTGTATTTGTAAAGAACTACATCCATACAATTCTTGATATGGGAACATCTTTGCATTTCTACCACATTCCTATTTGGTTATACTGTAATAATTTTTTGATACAGTGCTAGATTAAATTTATAAACATTCTATTTAAATATTTTATATCTCTATTTGTAAGACTGATCTATAGATTTTATTCTTTGTAATAATTTTTTTTTTTTTGAAACAGAATCTCACTTGGTTGCCCTCATGCCGTGGCATCACAGCAACCTCAAATTCTTGGGCTGAGCAATCTTCTTGCCTTAGCCTCCTGAGTAGCTAGGACTACAGGTGCCCACCACAATGCCCAGCTAGGTTTTTTTCTTTCTATTTTTAGTAGAGGTGGGGGTTTTGCTCTTGTTTAGAACTCCTAAGTTCAAGCAATCTGCTTACCTCAGCCTCCCAAAGTGCTAGGATTACAGGAGTGATGTAATAATGTTTTTTTTTTTTTTAGATAGAGTCTCACTCTGTTGCCCAATGCCACTCTAGTGCTGTGGCATTGGCCTAGCTCACAGCAACCTCAAACTCATAGGTTTGATCAATCCTCCTGTCTCAGTGTCCCTAGTTGCTGGGATTACAGGAACCCGCCATAACACTGGCTTAATTTTTTCAATTTTTAGGAGAGATAGGGTCCTGTTTTGCTAAGGCTGCTCTTAAACTTCTGAATCAAGCGATCCTACCTCCTAGCCTCTCTGCTAGGATTACAGGTGTGAGACACTGTACCGGGTCTTACATGTTTTGATGCGAGAATATAGTATTTTCATGCATAATATAACATAGGGAAGATTTCTAGTATTTTCTATGGTCTGAAATTTTTTTTAAACTATCCGGACCTGCTAGTTAAAAATTTTTATTGAATTAGTTTTTGAATAGGTAATATATTCACAGGATTCAAAATTCCTGAGCTTCCCCTATCCAAAGGCAAAGACAACCTTTGTTCTTAGCATCTTGTGCACCCCTCAAGATATTTCATGCATATATTCATGAAAGCAAATCCAAAAGTAAATGTGTGTGTATCAGGAGATAAGTCGTATACATACGTATACACTTAAGTGGGCAAATATATACACAAGTATTCATCCCTGCATAAATACAGCCACTTTTATATACAAACAGAAGGGTATTATACTGACCTGTGCACTTGGTAATTTTATTTTGCACTTAATGTACCTTGGAGATCATTCCATACTAGTGCATCAAGAACTCTGTCAATAATTTTTTTTAATTTTGCATATTTCCATTGTTTACATATAACCAGGTACTTTCTTTTTTAAACAGAATATTAAAACATAACTTCATGTTTTAAAATCATTATTAGGTCAATTTTACAGATTTGTATTTTGATAAATGAACCATTTCTCATACATTTTCAAACTCGATGCCACTGAGTGGGCTGCACTGTCCCCTTATAGATTCGTGTCTTTCACATCCATGGTTACACTGCATTCTCATTACTAATCCTGTTCATCTCTGCTCTTCTCTTTGATCAGGCACATGAGAGTTTACATATCACATTAGTCTTTTGAAATGGTTGGTGGATTCTTTTTTACTGTAATTCCTTAAGTCTCATGTAGGGAAAATACGATCTGAATCTCATTTCACACTCCAAGCCCCAACCCACTGTGCTTCACACGATGGTCTTCTTTGTGTACTCCAATCATGCTGAATTCATTCCTGCCACTAGATTTGCTAGTCTATCTAATGGACACACTTTCCCTGATCTTTCTCATCATTCAAAGCTCAGTTTAAATGACAGCTCTTCAGAGAGGCTTTCCCCTACCATTTAATCAAAAGCCTTTAGTTCTTTTTTCTTTATACCAATTATTTTATATGAAAATCTCATCTGTTCATTTGTATTTTTTTTAATTTTTAAAAATATTTATTTATTGAGACAGTCCTTCATTTCTTAGTCCAAGGTAGTGTGCCGTGGTGTCACAGCTCACAGCAATCTCAAACTCTTGGGCTTAAGTGATTCTCTTCCTGTGGCCTCTCAAGTAGCTGGGACTATAGGCACCCGCTACAACATCCGGCTATTTTTAGAGACGGGTCTCATTCTTGCTCAGGCTGGTCTCCAACTCTTAAGCTCAAGAAATCCACCTGCCTTGGCCTCCCAGAGTGCTAGGATTACAGGTGTGAGCCACCATGCCCAGCCTCGTCTGTTTAATTGATTGCCTCGTCCACTACAAGGTAAATTTCCTGAGAACAAGAATATCATCTAACTTGTTTGCTGCCCTAGTTTCTAAAAAAGTAACTGGCACAGGGAAGTCAGACTATCTGCAGTCCTTATTAGGCTAGCTCCCTCTCACTCCCAACCCCACACTAAACTGTAAGCTACATGGGTAGGAACCATGTATACTGTATTTAACACTGCCTATCTAGTGATTAGCATATTGCCTGGCCCATCATTATTCACTGTATAACTACTTGCAGTTCACATGCCACACTGTCATATCTCTATTTCTTTCCATATGTTTTTGCTTCTTTCTGCCTGGAATGCAGACTCTTATCCTCATGGCCAATTCCTACTTGTTCTTTGAGGCTCAACTCAGACATTACCTCCTTGAAAGTCTTTTTTGATCCCATAAGCCCAGTATATTGCCCTGCTGTGTTGGAAGGTACTCTGGGCATTTATTTACATTGTATTATGGTAGCTGACTTACCCAATCATCCCCAAAGTATTTCAAAATGGGTAGCGCATGTGTTTTTACTTGGTCTTCCTAGCACCTAGAAGAATGGTTGACCTTTAGTAGACAGGTATTTAGGAAATGGGGGAACAAATGGACATTAAATGAAAATAAAAATGCTTCTTTCCATTTCTAAAGCAGTAGTCTAATATAGTAAATATATATATAGAAAAGGGTTTTTTAAATATTATATATATATTTTTATTAAATCATAGCTGTGTACAGTAATACTATCATGGGGTATAGAGTGCTGTTTCTATATACAATTTGAAATACTTTTATCCAACTGGTTAACATAACCTTCATGTCTTTTTCTTAGTTATTGTGTGTTAAGACATTTATGTTCTACATTTAGAGAGATTCACATGTACTCTTATAGGATGAACCACAAGCGTGATCCCACCAATCACCGTCCCTCTACCCATCCTCCCCTGTCCCCTCCCCTCCCTCTCCCCTCTCCCCATATTCCTGGGCTAAAATTGAGTTATAGTTTTCCTATGAAAGCTATAAATTAGTTTCATAGTAGGGCTGAGTACATTGGATACTTTTTCTTCCATTCTTGAGATACTTTGCTAAGAATATTTTCCAGCTCCATCCTATAGAAAAGATTTTAAGTCATAAGTCCTACAGCTAAGACAGAACCTATTACTCATTGTATGACACTGAGTAAGTCACTTAACCTCTATTTAGTTTTCTCATAAAGTGAAGAGAAGAGAATCTAGTGAGGAAGACGATATATGTATAGAGATACAATAAAAGATAAAATTCTGTAAAATTTGAGTATTATATTTATCAGTACAATATTACCCAACATACTCAAGATATAGTCTTTTAGACTTCCATTTACTCATAATTTAATTTTTACTCATCTTTACTAAAACAAAGATCTTATATGCCTTTGTTTTCTGGCTAATAGAACTAATTCGCTGATTTAGTAAATTGAAATGACAGACTTGCTGTTAGGCAATCCTTGAGTGCTTACTAAATACTAGATATCACTTTATATGCATAATTTCATTTGATTTTAACAAAATTGCAGTGAGGAAGTTTTGTTATTATTATTGCCATTTTAAAGATAAGTAAAGTAAGGTTCAGAGAGGTTAAGAACCTTGCTTAATGGCTCGGCGCCTGTGGCTCAACTGGCTAAGGCACCAGCCACATACACCTAAGGTGGCGGGTTCGAGTCCCCAGCCCAGACCCGCTAAACAACAATGACGGCTATAGCCAGGAAATGGCCAAGCGTTGTGGTGGGCGCCTGTGGTCCCAGCTGCTTGGAAGGCAGAGGCAGGAGACTCGCTTGAGCCCAGGAGTTGGAGGTTGCTGTGAGCTGTAATGCCACGGCACTTTACCCAGGGGGACAGCTTGAGGCTCTGTCTCAAAAAAAAAAAAAAAAAAAAAAAAGAACCTTGCTTAAGGTCACTTTGGCAATAATTGACACAGCCAGAATTTGAACTTAGTCAATCCACCCCTACAATCTGCCTGGTTTCTTTTTCTTATTTTTTGAAAACGGAAGGATTTTCTTTTTTCAGTTTATTATCATGTCATAATGAAAATTTGCCATGTTCAGAAATTTTTTTAAATGTCAGACCTGGCCAGGTTCATGCCTGGAACCCCAGTACTTAGGCCAAGGTAAGAGGATCATGTAAAGCCCAGGAATCAAGGTTAGAGTGACCTATGATCATACCACGGCACTCTAGCCTGGATGACAGAGTGAGACCCTGGCTCTAAAAATAAAAACAAAAGTCATACTACTGAAGCCAGGCTTTTATGACTTTATTCTTTGGACCAACAAAGAAAGGGAATTAAGTTTTTCATTATTAAAAATGAGCTACAGGGTGGCGCCTGTAGCTCAAAGGAGTGGGGCTCCAGCCTCATATACCGTAGATGGTGGGTTCAAACCCGGCCCTGGCCAAAAACTGCAAAAAAAAAAAAAAGAGCTACATAACAGCAAAACTCTTTTGCTGACTGTTATTATCATTCCCCCAAAATGCATTTCCAGTTTTAAAATAAAAGTGATAATGGGAATTAACTTCAAAATAGGTGATCTCAATTTATAGGCTGCAACTATAATATCTACATTCAGGACTCTGAAAACACTGCTTATTCTCACGTATAGACAGAAAAGGATATTTTTTCAGCATATATAAGGTAGCTAGCCTTGCTGCTTGAAAGTTGGCTCTTACAGTTCTGTAGACAGCTTTCCGAAGACCGATGAGATGCTGACTGGGATGCTGTCCAGCTTTATTAAATGGGCAAGCAGCACTGACCCTGTCAAGCAAACTTGAAAAGTAAAATGTGATACAACTGTACAGGTGTCCTAAAGTTTTTGTTTACTAAATTGACAATTCTATTAAACTTAGAAAACAAATTCCTTTCTTATGATTTTCATTAGAAAATGATTATAAGTATGCTAACTCAGGTCTCATAAAATAGGAATTTCTGTGATACATATATATTCACCAGAAAAAAGACAAATAAAAACACATAAAAGACAAATAAAATCTCAAATACAGGCTTCCTCTGATCTGGAGAAACAAGGAATTTTAGTTGGATATAACCAAAATGTAGAAATATTTATGTAAGAATTTGTATCTTTTTACATAGACACTTTATCTGCTAAAATATACTAAAGCAGAAATATTTTACATTCACTTTTCAAAAAATCTATATTTGTAGCAAGTATAGGCCTTAATTATAAACACTTTCACATTCTTAATATACATCTACATATGTTCACTAATCATACTTGGTCACTTGTACAGAAAAAATACTGTATAGAAATACATTCTGTACATTCATGAAAGTAGGGCAAAATTACTTACCCACCTGCTGCCACTGGCACTTACCTACTTAAAATGAAGTAGGGGACGCAGAAAGATAACAGGACCAGTGGCCAACAGGGGAATGCAAGTAGAAAGGCAAAGCAAGGGTTACTATACAGTAGCATAGCTACCCTCAAAACTGTTCTAGAGGAAGCACATTTCATGGCATTTTCTATAAGATTAATGGGGACTACCTATTGTAACAATGACATATAATGTACTATGTTCTATACCTGAAAATAGCCATGATTAAATAACACACAGTTATCAGATAATAGTTTTTTACCTAACAATTAACCTTTCTCAATAGTAAAACAAAACGTTCACATTTGTAAATTTGCCACACTATAAGCACAAGCCCATAAACAAGACATCTAACTCATCTAATTTAAAAATGATAAACCAAACTAAAATATATCCAGGCACTAAAAATCTACGAAGAGGCCAAGCACAGTAGCTCACACCTATAATCCTAGCACTTTGAAAGGCTGAAGTGGGAGGATCACTTGAGGCCAGGAGTTGAAAACCAGTCTGGGCAATAGAGCAAAACCCTGCCTCTTAAAAAAAAAGAAAAAACTCTATAAAAAGTAGAGGATGATGACTACAATCTTAGTTTAAAACAAGGGAAGAAAGGCAAAAAAGGCATTAAATTTTTGCTAAAGAGGACAAATTAAGGCAAAAGTAAATAGCATTTATTTCAATATATGATGCTACTGCTTGTGTTCCATTATTGAATTGGCTTTAAAAACTGAAAATATTTCTAAACAATTATGAGCTAAGATTTATTATTGCTCATAATATTTTAAACCCATTACCCAATTAGATAAAGACAAATGAAGCACAATTTCTTCTAACATTCCTTCTGCCTGTCTGCCATCTGAACGGGTAGAAGGCATAATCTGAGGATGAATCATGTCTAACTGGTCCACTTGACCTCTTCCTGCCTGTTGCACACGTATGGGTAAAGGGTGGAAAATCACAAAATGCACAGAATCTTTGGACACAGCCACTTGCCTTAACCAAAGTCAGTCCTCTCAATAAAATGAAAAGGAACTATTACTTACTTTAAATGTGCTTTTGTAACTTTTTAAATGTGATACTCAAATAACTTAAAATTGCCATCTCTATAAATAAGCAGTAGGCTTAAAGTAATGGAAGGACAAATACCATCAGATATGAAGGATTATTATACTTTGAGCAGAAAGAGAAGTTATAAAATCCCTCTAAATGTCCTCAGATTGTTGTGTGGAACACAATAGCGTGAAGACCAAAACGACCACAGGAGATTATTCCACTCCTCTGTTCCATAATTTCCAGAAACAGCACTTATGCCAAGATTATGTACGTAGTGTTCTAGAACTAAGCAGAGTGAAGGATGAGATGACTACTAGAGGTTCTTCACTCCTCCATTTCATAATTTTTCAAATAAACCCAATTAAGAGCAATGATTATTCTTTACCGTATACTTACTTTCTCTCATCTATAGATTGCAAAGGTTAAGTTACATAAATTATTAAATATAGCAAAGAACAACTGTCATCTGATATACTTAGTATTTAGCAGACAACCTAGTACACTGGAAATGGGCTTTAGAGTCTGGTGGAAGGGATTTGAATAGAAGTGCTCTACCACTTATAATTGTGCCTTTATGTGTATGAAAAAGTGACTAGCACAGTGTATGAAACATAGTGCTCAGAAATGTAGCTTAAGCAGCCAGTATATCCGTTGCTTATATACTTACATCTAGACTAGTGAATATTTAATTTCCCAAGGCAATGTGAAACATCATAATTTGCATGACATTCTGAGAGTATCAGCACTATAACATCTGCTAATATTTACCTGAGGAGTATTAGGGATACGTGTCAAGATTTTTCAAAGTGAATTTATATCAAATACATCTATCATTTAAACTGGGGAAAGAAGGCATTTGACAGGGAGGAAAGGAAGCAAGCATTACTAGGTAAGTACGGCACGTTAGGTTCAATGCTAGCCAGTCTCTATACTTTATTGCATATAATCACATACATGGTAATACACAGAAATAATCATGATTCTCAAAGTACTTTGGTTTCTCCAAGTAGATAAACAGAATCATACCACATATTAATCTAGCACATAATGCATTTAACCCTTCACTTAGTTAATAAACTTTATTAAGTGCTAAAAAGAAATCCTCATTTTACCTATAAATGCAATCAGAAAATGAAAGTAGGTAATAAATATCAAAGTCTTTTAACTATGTAGTAGACAAGACTCATTTAAAAGTTAAAATAAAAAAATGAACTCACAGTGTAAATCCTCTGGAAATTACTTCGGTTTCTTGAATGAGGCGTAAAGCTTTTCTCACAAGGTTAGTAAAAGCACGGCTATTTGCTGCCATATCTTCCAAATGAACATTATATGTTTTTAGGGTCATTTGTAGTTTGGCTGTCCTCCAGAATCTCAAAGCTCTTATGATCAGATACACAAATAGAATCACTCCCCATACCAGCCAGGAAGATACAATCCACCAAGTGGGAAACATAAGCAGCAAACTAATGAAGGCAAATAGCAGTGAGACATCCCTAGGAACAGAGAAACCAAGAGATATCTATCAGATTAGACAAAGAAAGGGGAGTTACTGTCATCAGCAAAAACAATGATAAATATAGGTTTACTAAAATAAATAAAATGTCAGCTTCTTTGCAAAGCATAACTTAAAAAATATAACATTTAAGATGCTAATGTGAAAATATATCACAACTAGACAGTGATGCTTGGTACTAAAATTTAAGCTGATAAATTTAGGTAAAGGACATTTTTTGAAATAGTTGTCTTCTTAAATCAGGTAGAGAAGATTTCACAAAAGAAATTCAGAAGTCACACCAAAGAAAGTCATGTGTAAGAATGTTTCCTAATAAATATTTGGCCTGGTTTCCCTTTAGATGATACTAGTAATATCATAAAGCAAAATCTCATCATACACTCTTATGTATTAACAGTAAACTCTGAAAGTATTTACAGGTCTCATAGTTGCTTGATCCCATTTGTGGCTAAAGGAAACTTAAAAGCAAAGAAGTATATTCTTAAAATCTATTTAGCAACTCCTTAAATTCTTATGTTTTTTATTTTTATTTATTTGTTTGTTTATTTTGAGACAGAGTCTCACTATGTCACCCTCAGTAGAGTGCTATAGCATCAGAGCTCACAGCAACCTCAAACTCTTGGGCTTAGGCGATCTCTTGCCTCCACCTCCCAAGTAGCTGGGACTACAGGCACCTGCCACAATGCCTGGCTATTTTTTTGTTGCAGTTGTCATTGTTACTTTAGGTGGCCCAGGTTCGAAGCCATCAGCCTCGGTGTATGTGGCCAGTGCACTACCCACTGAGCTATGAGCACCGCCCATAAATTCTTATATTTTTGAAGGATAAGCTGTCTTACTTCATCACGATACTGAGTGGCTAAAGATTTGGATAACACCATACTTTGCTATGTCACAACAGAAAGCATTTGCCAGGGTGATAGGAAAGACATAAACCCAAAATGCTGAGGCCAGTGGATGTAACTGCCTGTACAACTTAACAGTTGGGCAGTGAGTTAGTGCACTTCTTTATTCATTCTCCTTTTTCTGTCAAATTTAATAAACTCTAATAGGAAGAAGTCATCAATAATTCATTACATATAATCCTTTTTACTATTCATTTACTCGTTTTTATTTTGCTCTGTTCTATACTGTTCTCAGCCAATACAGCAAGAATCAACTCCTATATCTCATCCTTTTCTTGGTGTCTCTCTAATATGGTTTTGATAAACTCTATTCATTATAAATAAAGAACTGGCTAGGTTTACATGTACATAGGTGTACGGGTACGGGTAAGAGAGATTCTGTTAGATTGTCTGTTGGGTTGCTAAGCACAGAACTAATTTTACTGAGTTGGGAGTATATAATGATATAAGTGGATATCTTTCCCAGGTTTACTTTAAAAAGGCATTTTCTTAAACTTCTGGCCTTGCAATGCTAACTATATGGAGTGTTGATGCCTTCTCAGTTGATAGCATGATGGCATGATGATGGATTTCCTCTGCTAATATTCTCTAAGTAAGCAACCAAAAGATAGATGTTTTCTGGACAGTACCAAATATTGGGGGTTGCCAGGGAGTGAAGTGTTGGCAAGTGTCCATTCCCCTGTTGTGGACTCTGCCCTGCAGACAGGATGCTGGGGTCAAGTAGCTCAATCAGCTCCACATCCTCTTGTAACAAGACTTCCTGTTGCAGGATGGTGTGTAGTGAGTCCAGTCGAAATCCAATGTCCTTGCCATTAAAATAGCAGGATAGAGGTGTTAATACATACATAATATTGCCTTAAATGCTAGGCTCCCACTGTACTAATAAAATTTACTAGTGTTTATTTTCAGAATAGACTCCAAGAGGAAGACATAACAGTCCAATCTACCTTCAGTACGAGGGATAGGTTTTTATTTTCACTGTAAATGTGAAACAATGAAGATTGAGGTAGACATTATTGAGCCATCAGATGTGAAATAAAAGTTTTAATAATGAGATGTAGAGTAATTACAGATTAATAAGCCAATCTAGTTAAGCTTAATTAGTTAAATCACTAGGACATAATATGGAAGATATAATTCTGTAACATAAAAGATGCCGTTCTTCAAATTCTAACAGTATTGCCAAGATTTAAGAATTGTATTAGTAGGATCAATGGCTTCTAAAAATGAACATTCAGATATTTTAAAATACATCTTTAAGGAATGTAACACAAAATGACATTACCATTTGTATAGCACTTTATAACAGTTTACAAAATGCCTTCACATATACCAGCTCATTTATTACTCCTTCTCTTCCCTCTATTCACTATTAAGGAACAGGTTCTGTAAGCCAGGCACCATGCTTAACACTGAAGACACAGAAGTCTATGAGTTCATGGTTTAGGCTGGCTGCAGTGGCATGCAACTGTGATCCTAACACTCTGGGAAGCCAAGGTGGGAGGATTGCTGAGCTCAGAAGTTGAAGACCAGCCTGAACAAGAGTGAGACCCCCTCTGGATCAAAAATAGAAAAAAATTAGCCAGGTGTGGTGGTGCACACCTGCAGTCCCAGCTACTCAGGAGGTTAAGGCAGGAGGATCATTTGAGCCCAACAGTGAGCTCATGCCATGCACTCCACCAGAGGTGACAAGAGTCCAAGACTCTGTCTCAAAAAAGAAAAAAAAAAGTTCTTAGTGTAGAGGAGAGAACTGCAAAGTATACAGTCACAATATAATGTGCAAAAGAGTGTAACAAGGCACACTGAGGGTCCTATGGATCGGCACTGGGGGCCTAAACTTGTAATGCAGTCAGAGAAAGTCTTTAGCCTGAGGTAAGACTTAAAGGATGTACAACAATTGACCAGATGAAGGGGGTGGAAGAGTAGGTTGGGGAAGAATAAAAGCCTTTCTAATCTGGGATGGGTAAGTCATGTGATACTGGATGAAAACAGATCGTATGCAGTGTGCACATGGTGAACAGTGAGAGAAGCACTATTAGGGCAGATACATTAATTCTCACACAGTACCCTGTGGAGTACATTATCAGCCTCCTCTCCATTGTAGAGAGGACAAAATACCAAAGCCTACTGATACTAAGTAACTTTCCAGAATTCTGATTTCGAACCCTGTCTTTGGCAGCTGATTCGGCTTCCCTGTATATAGTGTGCCTCAACAGAAAACTTAAAGTTTTATTGTGTATTAAATTTAATCATAGGGTGGTCCTAATATTTTGATTATGTCTAATCAAAATAAAGATAACTTTTAATGAATAAGACCTTCAGCAGTTAAAGTAAAACCAGTTAGGTCTAGGTTTAAAGCCAATAGAAGTAGGGTTGATCTTAATCACTCCCATACCACAGATTCCTGAGCAACCCTAGCTGATCATAATAGTTGTTTTTTCTTTTTTAATTTCCTGGTATCTGGTATGCAATATTGGAGATTTAAGTAAGAATGTGATCTATATATCAAACTGAGCACATGACCTCTTCTTTTTCTATTAAAAACAAAAACTGAAATCCTTAAAACGGTATTTTTATAAAATACATGTAAATAGTAATTCATTGCAAGTACCCTTGACTAAATCCTGCTTACACGGGATGTTTAGACATATCCCACCAAAAGGAATGTCAATTCGTCCTATGCCTGTAACTACTCGTAGTGCTGGGAGGCTGAGCAGCAAATAAAGGGGACGAGAGCACGTGACCTCTTGATCATGTCATGTGTCACTTTTAGAGAAAAGAATATTTTTAACATTACGCCGATTGGATATATTTTCTTTATCTTCTATCTAGAAGAGAACATCTCAGTGAAATGCTGATCTTCCTTTTAACCTAATGTGGTGTTTATACCATCTCCTGGCACACTCTGCACCTGCCACCACAACACTCTTATGTTCCGTATTTGAACGACTGCCTCCTCTCACAATGCTAAGTCCATCTTTAGATAGTACCTTCTGGGAAAAAAACAAAATTTTAAAAATCCTGAATCTCTTCCTTATTAATATTTGATATCCCACCCCATTTTCACAAAGAAAGAGCAACATAACTACTTTATACTACCATCTGGGGGCGGGGTGTAGAGGGAAGGAGGGCAGGAGACAGAGCAGGTGGCTTTTCAAGTGATTTCTGTAATGAATCTTCCCATATTGATCTTACTATTTGGTTTAGATTCCCCAATTGGACATAGCCATATTCAAATACAAGTATTAGAAATCAAATTTCTGTTATAAAACCTTTAAATTAGACCTTTCACAAGACTTCTTTGTACCTTTCTAGGTGTAGGTTTGAAAAGCCTGTCTAGATGAAGGCTCAGGCTGACAGAGTGGGGGAAAGCTATTAATGTGCGACAGGATGGAGATTCTGTTTAATCAGTCACTCACTTTCATCAACACCGTTCCTTGGCAGCAGACTTGTATGCAAAACAGGGGGAGGTGGGATAACACCTCCCCCAAACCAATGTGCCTGGAGGAAGTATTAATAACTTTGGGAATATTGAATTCAAAAGTGTGACAAATGAACAACCTATAATCATCCACACATATTAATGAGCTTAAAGGGGACAAAGACACACCAAATAACTAAAGCAGTGATGTCTTAGTGATTAGATTGCCCCTACAGATGAAGAACTTGAACTGTATTCTGTCCAATATAGCTGTTCAAATTGAATTGAATTGGATTAAATTAATGAATTAAGTTTCTATATTTGTTTTTTTTTTAATTTCAGATTTACCATTAGGGTACGAACGATTAGGTTACAATATTCGCATTTGTTAGGTAAAATCCCTGTTGTAGTTGTGTTTAAGTTTCTTTCTTAAGAATAAAAGGCCAGGCACAGTGGCTCACTCCTCTAATCCTAGCACTTTGGGAAGCTGAGGTGGGAGGATTAGGAGTCCGAGACCTGCCTGAACAAGAGCTTGACCCTATTGCTACATGAAAAAAGAGGAACGAAAAATTAGCTGAGCAAAGAAAAATTAGCACATGCCTGTAGTCCCAGCTACTCGGGAGGCTAAGGCAAGAGGACTGTGTCAGCCCAGGAGTTTGAGGTTGCAGTGAACCATGATGATACTACTGCTGTGTAGCCAGGGCAACACAGTGAGACTTTGTCTCCGAACAAATAAACAAAAACAATAAAAGTAGAATTATATATTACTCTTTAATTATAAAAATAAAAACTGTAGAAAATATGGAAGCTATGTTATAATATGGCAATCAAATTACCAGAAAAACAGACATCCACCAAATTAAGAAATATATCATAACAGCCCTATTTGGCAAGCCTAAGTGTGAGAATTTATGTATGCCTAGGTTTATATTCTGGTTCCATTGACTTAAGCAAGTTAATAACTTCCCTGTGCCAATTTCCACATCTGTAAAATAGTGATAATAAAAGTATTCACTTCCTAGGGTGGTTGTGAGGATTAAATAAGTCAATATACAGTGTCAAACACACAGTAAGCACTGTGTGTTAGCTACTAGTGTTGTTACTATGTATGAAATAATTAAAACAATAAAGAAAAGCAAATGTTGTACATAGATATGTAATATAAAAACTTATGGCTTAGCACCTGTAGCATAGTGGTTACGGCATCAGCCACATATACTGAGGGTATCGGGTTTGAACCCAGCCCAGGCCAGCTAAACAACAACTGTAACAAAAAAAAATAGCCAGAAAAAAAAAATAGCCAGGCATTGTGGGAGGCACCTGTAGTCCCAGCTACTTGGGAGGCTGAGGCAAGAGAATCACTTTAGCCCAAGAGTTTGAGGTTGAAACTTATAGAACATAGCATAGGTAATTATTAAGTTGATACAGAAAATAAGAGCTATAATATGCTGGTTTGGGGGAAAGCCTTAAGGAAAAGCTAGGACTACTTACTGAAAAGATTCCAATAGACTAAGGAAAAACCAGGAAGAATTGCACCACAGCATAGTAGCACAAATGCAGACATTCAGAACAAGCATGGGATAAAGGAAAAGGAAGATTGGGTTTGTTGATGATACTGGTGGACAAAGCTAGAAAAGTAGGTGATGGCCAAATTATGCAGACTCCTTACTGCTAAAGTGATATATTTGTACTTGATTTGATGGACAATAGAGATCTGTTTATGGTCTAAATAGGGAAGTGGCATGAGAAAATAGGAAGATTTCTTCCTGGATGGAATGAAAAGGGTATGAGAAGACATAGCTGAAAAATCGAGAGATTACTATTTTTTTAAAATAGGGATAGAGAAGGGATTTTATTCATGTGTCAATACATTTCAATGATTTTAACCATTTTTTAATATGACAGTACTATTTCATAAAGTTGATATGAGGAGCAAATGAAATAAAATGTGTGCAAGCACTTTATAGGCTAAACAGTGCTTAAAAAGTGCTATTACCGACCAGGCGTGTGGCTCATGCCTATAATCCTAGCACTCTGGGAGGCTGAGGTGGGTGGATTGCCTGAGCTCATGAGTTCGAGACCAACCTGAGCAAGAATGAGACCCCATCTTTAAAAATAGCCAGGCATTTTGATGGGCACTGATAGTCTCAGCTACTTGGGAGGCTGAGGCAGGAGAACCACTTGAGCCCAAGAGTTTAAGGTTGCTGTGAGCTATGATGCCACAGTACTCTACTGAGGGTAACAAAGTGAGACTCGGTCTCAAAAAGAAAAAAAGTGCTATTACCCCTACCATCACAGTTGCTATCAAGGAACTTTTTGATCTTTAAGAAAAGTACCATAAAAATGAATAATAATGGAATGTTCAGACATCATGGAGCAAATGCCAACATCCTTATAAAAGGAAAGTGAGCCTACTTCAGTATCTGCGTACCTAACAAAAAATTTAAATATGTCACTATTGAAGGGAAAAAGTCAAGCAATATCTTGCTAAAAGCCAACTGGGCAATTCCTTGTTCCATCCCTGGGAAACTATTTCTTAGCTACAGATTCCTACAACTCTCTACAATACAGGCATGAAACGGATGCATACAGAAGCTGACACTTTATTGTGGAACGTAACGTGAAACATGTGGCCAGTGACAAAGAACTAAGAGTGAAAAGACCAGGCCTGTGCAGACTATGATTAAGCCGCAGAGAATGTATGATGGGTCCATACACCTTACATAGTATCACTGAAGAATGAGGGGGCTTCACCTGGATAAAGATGACATTCTACGTTCATTGACTATCTCAATACACCTTTTACAAAGATGAAACCCTGAACAGAGAACTTAACAATCTGGATTGCTAAAAAGGTTATTTTAATCAGTCAAAAATAATAATAATATGCAAGCTAGAGAGGTAGTATGTTATAGTGGAAAGAGCATGGGCTTTGGAACCAGGAGATCTGTATTCAAATTCTGGTTCTACCACTTTCTTTTTGAACGATTCATGTAATAAGTTATTACAATAATCCAAACAGTCTGCACCTTGGCTTTCTCACAGGTGAAATATACTAAATCGTATAGTGTTGTTCAGATTACCAAATAAAAAATGTGAAAGCACTTTGTAAACCATCTCTTTACAAATGTCAATTTACAAGAATGAAAATTCCTAAGGTCGCAGGCCAACAGAGGATCCTAAAACCTAACTTAATAACTTGATTACTCCTTCTGGGAGCTATGAGAACTTTATAACTTGTATTTGTTAGCTAAACCCCCTGGATTTTGAATTGTTTAGATGTCAGAAGGTTGAAGTCTATCCCCTTTGGAGTTATGTTAAAGCACATAGCAGAATAAAAAAGAAAGCTTCATAGGAATCACAAAGATCCTCAATGTTAACTATTTCAAGTCTTTGGAAAATTCTGTGATTTATCAGTCATAAGATTGAACTGATCCCACTAATGGATATATTTATTTCCTTTCCTCCTCAGAGAATACCTCTCAATAGAGGAAGATGGTAGTAGTAAATTAGTAATCTAATGAATAAGGTTTAATAACTACCAGAATATTCCATTCTAAGTGGCTAATAACCTCTTATGAACCCTATTAACAATATCAATAAGCCCAAATTTAAAAGTTCCAAGTTATTAAAGAATTTCTCATAAAAATCAATTATGCTCAAATTGGTAGCAGAACAAATTCTGATTCAAAAATTCTCTCAATAATAAACTGGAGCACCGAAAAATGACAAAAAGAAGCAAAATGAACACTTACCAACTTGTGAAGTAAGTCATCTTTCCTACTGCATCGAGAAAAAAAAATCCAACTTTTGATGGTTTCAGCCACGTTTAACAGGATGCCTTGCTGAAGGAGATGAATTGTCTAAAATTATTAAAGCGCACCTAACAGCAAAACAACTTCAAATAGCTTACCTCCAATAAGAATTTTTATCAGAAAGGGGAAAAAAAATGTTATACACTTTGTCAATATGTCTTAGCCTCCTTAATTGTACATCAGAATTACCTGAAGATTTTAGTTAGAAATATATTCCTCAGGCCCCAAACTAAAGGTTCTGATTACACAGATTTGGAATGAGGCCTGGAAATCTGATTTTTTTAAAAGTACACTGAGGGGGTACAAGTGTTTTTTTGTTACACAGATGACTGGCATAGAGGAGAAGTCTATGCTTTTAATGTTCCTATCAGTAGAAATCTGAATTTTTTTTTTTTTTTTTTTTGCAGTTTTTGGCCACCTCCGGCATATGGGGCTGGGGCCCTACTCCTTTGAGCCACAGGCGGCGTCCAGGAAATCTGATTTTTAAAGATCAGAGCAGCCAGAAGTCATATTGATTCTGCCCATATATAGTATCTATGTCAAAATGACAATGGTATGTCAGAATGAAAACACAGGTGCTCCAAGTTCTCAAATAAGTGTATTAAGAGATTATGACAAGGGAATAATTATAGCCAAGGACCATGATTAGGAGGACATGTGATAATCCTATTAAACAATAAGAAAGACCTAAAACAAGATAATGAATGTAATAGTAATGAAGAAGTTTAGAGACATAGAAGTTGACTTGATACATCACTTAGTGACCAAAGCATTGGAAATGGAAGATAACTGAGAGGGTGGTAGTTTGAGAATATAAAAAGAAAATATTTTTTGTTTGTTTGTTTATTTTGGGAGTGGCTGAGAAAGAAGTCCCATTTAAACATGTTGGATTTGAGCTTCCTGGGGCACATGAAAGCAAAAATGTCTAAAAGCATTTGGAATTCAACAAAGCCTAGAGAATGGATGTAAGTGGCCAATGAAGGCAAAAAAGTAGATAATATCAGTCAGGGAAGGCACCAAACTGAGAAGAGGGACTTATGCTAAAACTTTACGGAAAGAATGTTTAAGAATAAACACAGGAAGGCCGGGCGCAGTGGCTCATGCCTGTAATCCCAGCACTCTGGGAGGCCGAGGCAAGTGGATCACTGGAGCTCAGCAGTGGAGACTAGCCTGAGCAAGAGTGAGACACCTCCAGCCCCCAGTAAAAATAGAAAATAAAATGAATCAAAAAAACCCAAACCTACCTAGGTGTTGTGGCAAGAGCCAATAGTCCCAGCTACTTGGGAGGCTGAGGCAAGAGGGCTGTTTGAGCCCAATAATTTGAGGTTGCTGTGGGCTATAATGCCACAGTACTCTACCCAGGGTGACAGAATGAGATTGTCTCAAAAAAAAAAAAAATCACAGGAAAAGAAGCCAGAAAAATAGACAGAATGAATATTCATGGTAGGAATAGTGGGACAGACTATTTATTCAGTAAGTGCTTAATAAACACATACAAAAATAAAAGTTAAGAAAGAGAGGGCAATTAATTAATGTTAAGGACCATTTCATCAAGTACTCATATTTTGGCCTGGCACAGTGGCTCACACCTATAATCCTAGCTTTCTGGCAGGCAGGTGTATTGTTTGAGCTCAGGAGTTTGAGATCAGCCTGGGCAAGAGCAACCCTGTCTCTGTTAAAAATAGAAAAAAATAAAATAAAACTAGCTAGGTGTGGAATTTGTTAGCTAAACTCCCTGGATTTTGGTATTGTGGTGGGCGCCTGTAGTCCCAGCTACTCAAGAGGCTGAGGCAAGAGGATTGCTTGCTTGAGCCCAAGAGTTTGAGGTTGCTGTAAGCTATGATGCCAAGGCACTCTACCCAGGGCGACAGAGTGAGATGTAATCTCAAAGGAAAAAATAATTCATATTATAAAAAAAATTGCTTTTCCAAGAAAATAGTTGATATTTTACTTTTTAAACAGAATTTGGGGGACAATTCTAAAATTATATTCCCTGAGAATGAACTAAATCAATAAATCTTTTAAAAATTCAGCTATCCCCAGATTTAGGGAAAAAATCCATTTTAGAAAAATATAGCTCATACAGTTAAAAAGTTGTCTCAGAAATGTGCAATATGAAGATAAAGCAAACTTTCTAGCCATATGGCGATTCTTAAAAATATCCCCTGGCTGTGCATTTTATTATTCCTCAATTTCTTTTTTTTGTTGTTGTTGTTATTGTTCCTCAATTTCTGAGGGGATGCAATTTTAAACTTTCATTTGATTTATTTATAAACATTTCTATAAATAAAATTACTTCTCCTAAATGACAAGAATTAAATACTTTTTTTTTTTTTTCTTTTTTGAGACAGAGCCTCAAGCTGTCCCCCTGGACAGAGTGCCATGGCATCACAGCTCACAGCAACCTCCAACTCCTGGGCTCAAGCGAGTCTCTTGCCTCTGCCTCCCAAGTAGCTGGGACCACAGGCGCCCACCTATTTTTTGGTTGCAGCTGTCATTGTTGTTTGGCGGGTCCGGGTTGGGGATTCGAACCCGCCACCTTAGGTGTACGTGGCTGGCGCCTTAGCCGGTTGAGCTATAGGCGCCGAGCCAAGAATTAAATACTTTTAAAACCCAAGTTTGTATCCAAACAAAACAAAACAAAAACCTAGAGGTCAAGGCCCATCTCCTGCCTCAAGGCCATGCCTCAGCCATTTTCCCCCTTGTGTTGCCAGGTAATCTTAAATCCAAGCTTTATAACAGCTTGTTAGACGATCTAGGCTTTTCCTTCCACACTAATCCCAGGAACATTTAGCAAGGGAAGCAATGGTAAGTTTAGAGGACCCACAGATGGGTTCTGATCCATGTGAGGTCTAATTCTCCTTACTGTCACTTCCTGGGTGTTAGTCAAAAAATTCTCTGGTGTTTACTTGGCTGTTGCAAATGGGCCAGCTGGGTTGCTCACATTTTAGATGCTTTTGTAAGAAGACTGGGAGAAAGGATCCTGCTACCAGTCCATGCTTTTGCTTCCTACCACAATGGAGTAAACCACTAATAGAAAGCATGAGTCTCATAATAAAACACGGATTAAATTAGAGCACTTAAAGACTGAGAAAATCTAGTTATATATACTTATTATTAAGTAGAATTCCTTTGGTTAAAACTGAAATGTACTGGAATTTTTTATTTTAGTAAATATAGTAGAACTTCCCTTCATTGACCACTTCCTTAAGCTGAGCTAATTTTCATAGACCAGAATGGACCTTATGTACATATCAGTGCAGTAGGCCTAGTTATGTTGGCCACCTTTGTATGTTGGCCAGTTTGTTACTGGGTGGTCAATTTACAGAGGTTCTCCTGTATAACTAAGAGAACATAAATGAAATCTATTAAATGTATTTTATAGAACATAATGAAGAATCTTCCAATATCTCAGCCTCATATAATACTACACATCAAATATGAGATATTTACTATATAAAAATATATAATTTTGTAGATATAAAAGGCATCAAAACTTGAAATAAGGGTAGCGCCTATAGCTCAAGCGGCTAAGGCGCTAGCTACATATACCAGAGCTGGCGGGTTCGAATCCTGTCTGGGCCTGCCAAAATGACAACTACAACCAAAAAATAGCTGGGCGTTGTGGTGGGCACCCGTAGTCTCAGCTACCTGGGAGACTGAGGCAAGAGAAGTTGGAGGTTGCTGTGAGCTGTGACACCACAGTGCTACCCAGGACAATAGCTTGAGGCTCTCTTTCTCAAAAAATAAAATAAAATAAAACCCTTGAGATAAAATACACACACTCTATTACATAGTCTTGAAACTGTATTTATAATCAGTTTGCTTTCTTATAATTTGTGCTCTCTCTCTCTCTTTTTTTTAGAGACAGAGTCTTACTTTATTGCCCTTGGTAGAGTGCCATTATATCACAGCTCACAGCAACTTCCAACTCCTGGGCTTAGGCAATTCTCTTGCCTCAGCCTCCCAAGTAGCTGGGACTATAGGTGCCCCACTGAGCCACAGGCACCACCCATATGTTCTCTTTTTTTGGTTGTTTTTTTTGAGACAGAGTCACCCTGGGTAGAGTGCCATGGCATCACAGCTCATAGCAACCTCAAACTCTTGGGCTCAAGAGATTCTCTTGCCTCAGCCTCCCTAGTAGCTGGGACTACAGGCTCCCACCACAGTGGCCAGCTATTTTTATTGTTGCAGTTGTCATTGTTGTTTTAGCTGGCCCAGGCTGGCTTTGAACCCACCAGCCTCGGTGTATGTGGCCAGCACCCTACCCACTGAGCTACAGGAGCTGCCCAATTTGTACTCTCTTTTAAAAAAAGACTTAAAGAGGCTTGGTGCCTATAGCTCAGTGGGTAGGGTGCTGGCCACATACACAAGGGCTGGTGGGTTCGAACCTGTTCCCAGCCTGCTAAACAACAATGACAACAACAAAAATAGCCAGGCATTGTGGCAGGTGCTTGTAGTCCTAGCTACGTGGGAGGCTGAGGTAAGAGAATCACCTAAGCCCAAGAATTTGAGGTTGCTGTGAGCTATGACACCACAGCACTCTACCAAGGGTGAAATAGTGAGACTCTGTCTCAAAAAAAAGACTTAAAGAAGAAAAATTCAGTTAATAACAACATTTTATTAGTTGGGTTCTCATTAAAGTTTTATTATATTTTTGCTGGTTCTTTGGATAACATCAATATTTAAGCAAATAATATGTTTTATTTCTTAACCATACTAATTTCCTTACCTAAAATAAGTTACCCACAAAATATTCCCAAGCAACAATGCTTCATATTTATTTAAACAGTTGGCCAGGCGCAGTGGCTCACACCTGTAATCCTAGCACTCTGGGAGGCCAAGGTGCTCGGATTGCTTGGATTGCTTGAGCTCACAAGTTCAAGACCAGCCTGAGCAAAAGTGAGATCTGGTCTCTACTAAAAATAGAACAACATAAAAAAAAAGACCGAGGCAAGAGGATCACTTGAGCCCAAGTGTTGGCAGTTGCTATGAGCCTGATGCCACAGCACTCTACCCAGGGTGACAGCTTGCTCAAAAAAAATAAATAAATAAATAAAATAAAATAAATACACAAACAGACAGAAACTAAGAGAAAGTCTTACCAGCATGAGGAAGGTCATGGATGTGCTTATGAGGTGTTTTTTTGTTCTAGTTTTGTTATAAGCAAAAACCCTCAAAAGCAGTCTGAGTCAGCAAGGTAAAGAACAAAAGATTAACCCCTAAAGAATAAGCATGCTTTCTTACTTTTGGTAGGACTCTTGAAGGAGACTTTTGTTGTCCTTCTGTTATGCATTTTTCTGTTTTTGGTGACAGAGAAGAACATATTTCAAAGTCTGTGTGTCCCAAATCCTGTAAGTACTGGTAAAGTGGAGAATTCTGAAAGATATACATATAATAAAGCAAATTTCAAGATCATTATTTCAAAAGTTTTACAGGCCAATTCAGTATCACACTTCACTATCATGACTGGTATATCCAATTTCTTTAAGGCTTCTTCTGTAAGAACTGAATCGTGTTATAATGCAATGCCATTTAATGGCCCCAAAACACATGAAAACTATGCTTAACATCACTAATCATCAGGAAAATAAAACGTTAAATCATGAAATACTATCTTACTCCTATCAGAATGGTAATTATTAAGAAGTCAAAAACAGGCTCAGCACCTGTGGCTCAAGTGGCTAAGGTGCCAGCCACACCTGAGATAGCGGATTTGAATCTAGCCAGGGCCCCGCCAAACAACAATGACGGCTGCAACCAAAAAATAGCTGGGGCTCGGCGCCTATAGCTCAACCGGCTAAGGCGCCAGCCACGTACACCTAAGGTGGCGGGTTCGAATCCCCAGCCCGGACCCGCCAAACAACAATGACGGCTGCAACCAAAAAAATAGCTGGGCGTTGTGGCGGGCGCCTG
>CAUYTI010055727.1:0-15070 GCA_963575145.1 Galago senegalensis | reverse complement strand
GCCGTGGCATTACAGCTCACAGCAACCTCCAACTCCTGGGCTCTAGCGAGTCTCCTGCCTCCACCTCCCAAGTAGCTGGGACCACAGGCGCCCGCCACAACGCCCGGCTATTTTTTGGTTGCAGCCGTCATTGTTGTTTGGCAGACCCGGGCTGGGGATTCGAACCCGCCACCTTAGGTGTACGTGGCTGGCGCCTTAGCCGGTTTAGCTATAGGCGCCGAGCCTTCCCTCCTATTTTATAAAGCTTTCTTTTTCTTTTTGAGACAGCCTGACTTTATCACCCTCAGTAAAGTACCACGGCATCATAGCTCACGACAACCTCAAACTCTTGGGCTCAAGCAATTCTCTTGCCTCACCCTCCATAGTAGGTGCGACTATAGGCACCTGCCACAGTGCCTGGCTTTTTTTTTTTTTTTTAGAGACAAGGTTTTGCTGTGACTCAGGCTGGTCTTGTATCTGTAAGCTCAGGTAATGCACCCACCTTGGCCTCTCAGAGTGCTGGGATTACAGGTGTGAGCCACCACTCCTGGCCAGTGCTTTATTTTTCAATTCAATTTAGAAATACTTTTCAATCTATCACTGCTGAATGAGCAATTTACCACAGAAATAAGTATGAAATTATTTTTATTAAAAAAGCATGCAGTTGAGAGTGGAATAATTTATACAAATACGTACATGTGCCTGTCATCTATAAAGCTGCAAATCACAAAGCAAAAATATTATTACGTATATTATTCTCAGCATGCCGAGTGGGAGAAAAACGCCTAAAAACCTTCAGTCTGTTTTAAGATAGACCAATAGTTTTACCAGTCAGTTCTAATCGATAGCAGTGGGACCATTTCTTATATGAGGCTTGCACAGTAGAATTTATGTATTGCCAGGACAAAAGCTAAGTGATAAATATGACATGTGACAATGTCATTGACTTCCTGAGGAACCACTTTGCATTGCTTACAAAATGGCAGAGAGCCAAACACAATATATATCTTTTTACATTACTGTCAGTTAACTTGAAATACACATGTATGTAAGTTAGTATTGACCCACCAGATTGTTTTTTAACTGGCCCCACACCTCTCCCCTGTCCTTTCTGAAAGCATGCATTGGTTCCACATGCGGAGTTTTCCCATGTTCCTCGTGTTTGTAATTTCGGGCCGTCCCTCCGAGTCCGAGTTATACCACACTCACTCTCAACTGCTTTTTACATGGGGAAAAATGTTGCTTACTATAAGGTTGTAGCTACCTATCATTCATTTAGTCCTTTACATCAGACCAAAGAAATGAGAACTGGGAAGAATATGTTTTTATTAAAAGTCCAGTTACTCATGTACAAAGTAATTATTCATCTTTCCAGGGATGATAATGTGATATCAAATGAAGAGTATCATTACCTGAGCCCTGTGCACCTAAAGTCTGATTGTAAAAATAAACAAACAAGCAAGAAACACTACCCGAACAAATAAAAAAACCCAAACCAAAACGAAACCCCATTCACCTCTGGTTGTCTTAAACAGTTCTGCATCATCCTTCCAATCTTGCACATGTTATCTTAATCACTTTGCTTTAGAAATTTAGCTTCTTAACATATCACTCCAAAAGCATGTTCGGAGCTCATACAAAGCTCTACTTTACGTAATAGTATAGATTGTTATCTCATGAGCATGACACATTATTCAGAAAAGATAGTAGGCTGAAAAACAAAACCGAACACCAGATACGTACAAATAACAATCCCCAAGAAGACTAAGAGGCAAAGAGCATTTTGGTGCCCAACAAGACAGTACCAAGTCAATGCCAAAAAGCTCCTCAAAAAAAAAAAAAATACCTAATTCAAGCTGGGCACTGTTGTTCAGTGGTTAGAGCGCAGCCTCACAGACCAGGGGCAGCGAACCTCGGCTGGGCCTTACTAAGAAACAAAATACACAATTCAGGCAATTGGTTGCTGAGGTTATGCAATTTGACTGATTCCACCCCACACTCATATACAGGAATTCTTCTGGCTGGGAAGAAGAATATTGCAGACATTACAGAAACGTTTCTGTAAGTGATGCTGCTCTGGACTGCCTACTGTAGCTGTTAAGTGGAACCCCAGAATTCATCCTGTGTGCCTTCTGAATGTGAAAAAGTCACATGTTAATTTAACTCAGTATAAAATTGCAATGTGCTCCCCACGAGGGGCATCTCAGCAGTGCCTTCCCAGTGAAGCCAGGTCTTATCACTCCACTAAGCTCAGAATTGGTGCTAATTCTGACAGAAGCTGAAACTAAAGTCTGCAGTTTTATGTTTACTCAACAGAAGGCCTTTTCCCAGAGATGGTGTGACTCAGTGGTTTAAACAACCCAAATAAAAGAATAGACAGAAGTAAGCTTTTGTAGTTGCTGGAGCTGCAGTGAGAAGGCTGATCCAGGCTGTGCGTTCGCACCCGATAGCAATGTCCTTCCTGCGGACAGAAGTCACGTCACTGAGTTGAGTCAGCAATGGATATTTTTACATATTTATTAGAAAAAAATTTCCTGAAGAGTTCAACTCGGCAATGCTGTTAACCTAGTTTGCTTAAAATGTAAAAAATGCGGTACAATTTACAAATCTTTAAAATATTCTAAAGTCAGATTTTGCTCTAATTGGCTATATAATTAGAGCAAATTAATGAGGCCTTTTTTTAAATGAACAATAACCTGAAACGTTAAGTTTGGGCTTAAAAGCAATTCTTGAACTTGTCATAAATATATGATACCGATTGAATAAAAAGACACAGACTGTAAGTTTGAGCCATACTAACTTCTTATATCTTGGCAGAATATACTCTCTTTTGAAAAAGTACCTTGTAAAGGCTGGGGGCAGTAGCTCACACCTGTAATCCTAGCACTCTGGGAGGCTGAGGCAGGTAGATTGCTTGAGCTCAGGTGTTCGAGACCAGCCTGAGTAAGAGCAAGACCCTGTCTCGAAAAAACCAGCTGGGTGTTGTAGTGGGCGCCTATAGTCCCAGATACTTGGGAGGCTGAGATAAGAGGATTGCTTGAGCCCAGGAGTTTGAGGTTGCTGTAAGCTGTGACACCACAGCACTCTACCCAGGGCAACAAAGTCAGACTGTGTCTCAAAATAATAATCATAATAATCATAAAGTGTCTCAGTGCCCATAGCACAGTGGTTACAGCGCCAGCCACATGTACCGAGGCTGGGGGATTTGAGCCCAACCCGGGCCAGCTAACCAACAATGAACTGCAACAAAAAAAAATAGCTGGGCATTATGGTGGGCACCTGTAGTCCCAGCTACTTGGGAGGCTGAGGCAAGAGAATTGCTTAAGCCCAAGAGTTTGAGGTTGCTGTGAGTTGTGACGCCACGGCCCTCTAACAAGGGTGACACAGTTATATTCTGTTTCAAATAATAAAGTAAAATAAAAAGTACTTTGTACACTGTCAGATTAGTCATATATAAACTGCATATACAAATGACATACTGGTGAAATTTGCTTCTTTTGGGATTCAAAAGTATTTAAAGTACTAAATGAGAAAATTTTTTTTTTTTTTTTTTTTTTTTGGCTGGGGCTGGGTTTGAACCCACCACTCTCGGTATATGGGGCTGGCGCCCTATTCCTTGAGCCATAGGCACCACCCAAAATGAGAATATTTTTTATCACATCCTACAATATAGCTTCATCAAGTAAGATTCCCGGACCCTGTACACGTCTTTGAACTTATAAATCTCATTATTTGATAGGATTGGATCACATTGAAAGGCCTAAGTATTCTCTTTCCTAGAGAGAAAAAAGACACAGAGCCCCTTCTGTGAGTCAAAATGTTGATGAGAAACAAACTGAAAGTGGCAAATGTAGGCAGAAAAACAGACAAGTTATGATTCAGAAAACAGCAATTTTGGCATAAATATCTGAGAGTCACTGTGGGCCCCAGCTGAATCTGAGCGTGCGGATAGCAATGGGAACACAAAGCCATATTTGGATGGGCTGATGAGAACATGACAGAAAAATCTGTGGAAGCTGCAGCCCTGAAGACTGGTTTTTGTCTCTATGCTACACAGCCCCAGACAGTCATGTCTTTCATTGCCTGGAAAGGTCTCTGTGGTTTGCATTTCTGCCTTTAAAATGATCAGCGTGGTTCAGAAGGCAAATACTTATTAAAGGTATCCTGAAAACATGGAAGAGGGGCAGTTTTTTTCTTTCTGCATTACGTTAGGCTTTCAAACACAACCCCAAATTTAGCAGCAAATGTTTAATTGATCCCACCCCACTCAGGTTAGAGGGGGTAGTAAAAAGAAATAGTTTTCCTTCTTTATTTCTGTCCTGGAATAAAATATCAGGTAGCCTAGAAGAGCCGATTTGCTAGATGGCTCTCAAGATCAGAAAATGGGAAAATTAAGGACGAAGTGAAGACTGATGTTGTGTGAGCCGGAGTGGTCAGTGGGCCCTTCTGCATTTTACACCATTGCTTTTAGGACAAGGATGTCAACCAGTATCCACATAGGCTGTCCTTGCAGATAGCCCAATAGTGACCTTCTGGAGTGCTGTGTTGAGGACATGAGCCTCGTCCCAGGTCTGCAGGAAAGAACACTGGGCCCGGTGAGTGAGATCCACAGGCACAGCTATCTCCTGCTCCTGGTCTGTTTGTTTCAAACTACCTTAGAGATCTCTGAGACACAGAGGGTGACAGATGATCCCCCCCACCCCGGCCCCATGACACACACACACTCCCTCCCCACATATCACATGCCAGGGAGGCGTGGGGAAGCAACCACTTAGAGCTTTGGGAAAAGGATGACAAGGATGAGTGCTTTCAGCTGAGGAAAACGTTTGTTCTGTCATGGAAGAGTCTTAGTTCCTCTGAGAAGTTCCCACGGGTGGCACGACCTGGCTGATCAGGGTCTACAAATCACCAAGCGACTTCTCACTGGGACTGTGGACTCTCTCACCCATCTTCTTGGCAGGGGGAGCTCACCACCCCCCAGGAAGGTGAAGCCGTTGACATGCTCGCTTTGTTTGGTGTCCTTTCCAAGACATAACGCTCCTTTGGACAAGTTCCTGCTGAATATAATTTACCTGTCAGAGGACTTGAACAATCACAGGAAATTATCCAAAGCTAGTTAGGTAAGAAGGTGGCCCAAAAGGAAACCATAGATAAAACAGCTTCCTGATTTAAACCACGAGAAGGAAGCAGCAAGGTGGCAAAGATGCAGAGAGCCGGGCCAGGCCAGGGGAGCTGGAAGTGGGCTCAGAGGAGGGGGGCCTGGCTGGCTCCCTCTCCTCCCGCACAGGCGGCTGGGGAGGGGGGTAGTGGCGGCCAGGCCCCTTCCCAGCACTTCTCGACTGCATGTTCTTCTGAGTACAAGGGATGCCATCGTTAGGAAGAGTGGGCGTTGGAAGAAATAGCAAAAGGTTTTTGTGTGTACGTTGATTTGAAATTAATTAAACTGGTATCCTCTTCATCCTCTGTTGGCCCAGCAGGCTCCCTCAGGGCTGCTTCTCTTGGAAAACATCAGCACCATTCAGTTTTAGGATTCATTATCACTGTAAAAACACAAAACAAAACAGAATGAGAGCATATTTCCAAGAAGCGATGCAGAGTGGGTCACTCCCTAATGGAGGTGACCTAAGAGAACATAAACTGTCGGGAAGGCAGCAGTGTCTAGCATGTGAGTTCCCAGACAGAGGTCAGTTTGAATTTTATATTTGATCCCTGAGGAGGAAATTCATGAAAGCCAAGAAATAATCCCTAGCTCTCACTCCAGTATCCGTCCCCCCCTCCCGGCGCTGATGTGGAGAGAGCCAGATGGAGTTGGGGTTCCCCCCTTTAATTAAATCTAATCCCATTCTCTATGAATATATGCCAAATTGTCTTTCCTTAAAAAAAAAAAAAAGAATGTTTTCCATGTGTTGTTTTCCCTCAAGAGCTTGTGGTCCTGGCATGTTTTCAATCGTCTGCTCTGTTCATACCTATGAAGGGTCCAGAGGTGCCTTCTCAATGTCATTTAGAATTCAGGCATCTTGGGGTGTGAGTAGCCATGAATTATGGACACGGTATTTGAACACGACCATGCTGTTGGCTAATTGGTGCTTTTGCTGCTAACTGGACTATCTCTGCCAAATATCTGGCTTCCCTGCTTTTCCCCAGGGGCCCACCATTCCTCCAAGTCTCCTGGAGAGCCAGCTGCACTTACTCTCCCTTCTCATTTTAGTTTTGTGCTCCTTCCCTTAGATTCTAGAAGGTCTCTGTCTGGAGTGACCCCAGTCTCCAAGGAAGTGCTTGAGTGATAATGATCAACACATCTGGTATCTCCTTAGCGCCTAGGGACATATAGTCTGCAATAGACAACATTCTTCGGACTCCTGCTTCAGGGCTCTCCTGCTCAGCGAAACTTCATTTCTTTTTGAAGCAGATTTGGCAACAACTCAGACAGATAGATAGGTAGACAGGCAGTTCGATAGATAGATAGAATTGATAAACAGGTAGATAGGCAGATAGATAGATACAGATAGACAGGTAGACAGGCAGATTGATAATAGATCAGTCAGTCTGTTGGTCGGTAGATCTATCCATGAGAGGGCAGGGGACACTCTGCGTACACGTGCACCTGTGGGGTTTTTGTCTGGGTTGTGAAGATAAGGGAACAAGCTATGATGGAGGAGCAGAATTTTATCTGCAGCAAGGATGTGAACGAAAGGATAAACTATATCTAAACTTATTTAAAATGAAAGCCTGGTTGAAAATTAAGATTTTTTTTTTATCTGAAGAGTAGATGTAACAACCCCTTTCATTTATACCACCCTGAATAGCTCTTAAACTGGCCAAAAGGATTCATTTCCTGGAAATGGGGTGGCAGCAAGACAGTATTTTGAAGATTCAGGAGTCCATCTCTATAGAACCTAAGTCTCTGAGTCCCGTGTCTTCCTTTAGAGGCCTTGTCTTGAAATTTTAGCCCCACTAAGCAGAGTTTAACACAAAGCTGAAGAGGTAGGGCAAAGACATCTTTTGTTTACAAGGCTGATCTTTGCCCAGCTGTTCTAACTGAAGTGATTTTTAAAGTTGATTTTATGTGCCTATAATCCTAGCACTCTGGGAGGCTGAGGCATGTGGATTTCCTGAGCTCATGAGTTAGAGATCAGCCCGAGCAAGAGTGAGACCTCATCTCAAAAAAAAAAAAAAAAAAAAGCCAGGTGTTGCGGTGGGCACCTGTAGTCCCAGCTACTTGGGAGGCTGAGGCTGAGAGAATCACTTAAGCCCAAGAGTTTGAGGCTGCTGTGAGCTGTGACACCACTACACTTTACTGAGGGTGACAAGTGAGATTCTGTCTCAACAACAAAAATAAAGTTAATTAATAAAAAAGCAGTCTGTGTTAATTAATTTAAAACAAATAGAAAACACAAATAAGCAAAAACAAACATACCAATCATCTCTCTAGGTTAACATTTTGGTGTTTATTCTCCCAATGTTTTTTCTGTGATGATGCTATATAGTCTTTTTGTACAAAAATGGGATTGTAATATGTACGTTATTCTGTAATCTGCTTTTCTCCCTCTCATTTACAGAGAAACAGCTCTCTTCCTGATACACATGCAATATCACTGTGGCTGCCCAGAATTTCACTGTCTCACTACATTAAAACAGTTTTTCTCAGTCCCTTATTATTAAACACTTAGGCTATGTCCAGTTTTAAATTTTCATTTACTATAAACGTGGCTACATCTTTGCCCACTTCCAATTGCTACCTGTGCATAAATCCCTAGAAAAGGGTTGCCAGGTTAAAGTGTGTGCAATTTTAAAAGCTTATATAGCTCTTTGTCAAATTGTCCCCATTCCCTCGACATTTTATACAATGTACATTCCCCTAACACTTCCCGTTAGGGAAATATCCTTTTCCCCATCCTCTCCAACACCGAATAAGTATTTTCAGTTTTGTAAGTTTTGTAGGTGAAAATGGTATCGCATTGCCTTTTTCCTTTTTTTTATTACTACAAGGAATAAACATTTAATTGGAAATTTCAATTTCATCTTTTGCTGAATTGCTTATTGATAGTCTTTGTTCACATTTAAAATGGGACAATTTTCTTATCAGTTGTGCATTAAAATATTCATTTTTTGTTCATCATGTACATTGCAAAAGATTTCCCCAGTTTGTCATTTATCTTCTAATCATTTATTTTGGTTTTTTTTGAAGTACAGAATTTTGAACCTTTAATTAAATCTAGCTTGTTTAAATATAGTTTCCAACTAATGTGTCATACTTTCCTCTTCAAAGTGATATACTATTTTCCTATTTTTATACTTATTCTGGCTTTTTTTCTTTCTTTGTAACATTTAAACTTATCTGGAGTCTATTTCAATATAAAGTGTGAGGAGGAGTTCCAAATTTTCCTCCCAAATGTCAATCCATTGTCCTGAGACTGCCCCTTGACTAATGCACTTGCCATGAAATGCTACTTCTCTTTTGGTTCCAGTGTGTACCGAGCATGAGAAACTTCTTCACCCAACCTTTCCACTCCACCCTTTCCATATCACAACTGCTCTTTATTTTCCTTTTGGAATTGTCCTGGCTACTTGAGCACCATTATTCCTCCAGATGAAATAAATATGCATTGGAATTTTTAAGAGATTGGGCTTAATTTAAAATGATCTCTCTCACTTATTCAAGTCTTTCATGTCTTTCAATAAAACTTTGAACATTTTCTTTTTGTGTTATCCCATGCGCTTTTTCAGTTAACTTTATCTCTGGGTCGTTCACATTTGTGTTGGTTTAACCATAGTATTCATGTTTATACGGGCTAACTAGTAGCTTGTGTAACATAGAAGGTAAGAGCGCTGGGTCAGATGGCCTGAGGTGCATGAGGGCTCAGTCACTTTCTTGCTGGACGACCTTGGGCAAGTGAACCTTTTCTTAGCCTAAGTTTTCTTGTCTCATTTCAACTGCAGAACATATACAACCATACCATGAACTTTATTATGCTATAAAGAATAAATGAGAAAATGCAGGTGAAACATTACAGGCCTGACACATGCATGAATAATAGTTATCGTGATTTTGCAGATTTTACAGTAGCCCATTGGGTAAAACACTAGCTTGAATATTGCTTCAAATATACATACTTTAAATTCCTAAGGAGAAGCATGTTGGAGACTCAGCCTGTGACGCTGGCCATCAACACGAATTTGTTTAGTTCAGGTGCCAATAAAGGAAAAGGAGCTCAAGGTGTGGTGCTCGCTGCTACAACTCTGAACGGTGAACAGCTTGACAAGCGCTGCCACAGAAGAGACAGTTCCGGGGTAGGTACAAGTTGCTTCACCTGGGGGGTATCAGGTCACTTCCAGATCGAAGCCATGCTCCTGGTGGGATGGCCTTCAGGCTTGTCAGTATGTCAGCACACTGGGATCTGGCTCCCCACCAGAGCCGGAGGCATTCTCTCCTGCTAGCTCATCCCTTTATTTAGATACGTTCCCTGCTGTCTTTTCGGCTATTTATCATCTTTGTAAAATGATCAAATAAACCCAGACGTTTTTAACTCTGGCAAATCCTAGAGTTCCCTGTTAAAAATATCTTGGCAAACTGCTACAGAATTACAACCCAAAAGACGAGCGATCTTGTTTCAAAACTTTGTGGATTGCCTCAGCGTGAATATGCCCTGTTTCAATAACTTAGCTACAACAGCAACATTAGTAAGTGATTTTTCTCGGAGCGTTATACAGGTATTTTAAGAATGTGAAACACCTTTCCCCCAAAGTGTCATACAAACATTGATTTTTTGGTTACAAGCATCAAAAATAAATTGATTGATTACAAAGCATCATCTTCTTATTTTATTTAAGAAGGCATTTCACTGGCATGCTACCAGTTAAATGAGGACAGATGCAACTCAGCTGGGGGCGTGGTGGCTCACCTCTGTAATCCTAGCACTCTATGATGGTGATGGGGGTGGATTTCTTGAGCTCAGGAGTTCAAAGCCAGCCTGAGCAAGAGCAAGACCCCATCTCTACTAAAAAATGAAAAACTGAGGGAAAGGATTACTTGAGTCCAAGAGCTTTAGATTGCTATTGAATTATGACACACGGCACTCTATCAAGGGTGACAAAGTGAGACTCTGTCTCAAAAAAAAAAAAAGACAGATGCAACTCGAATACCTGGTTTCATAACTGTCCCTTTGTTGCAGTCAGGATCAGATAAGTCATCTTTGTTCTCCTGACCAGTCTATCTTGTAACAATCCCTCTTTATGACCACAACTCACGCACCTGTCTCCAAAGACAGCAGTTAACCTACACTGAGCCTTTTTTGTGTTAGAATGTTCTCTAACTCGCTCCCAGGGGAGTGCAGCGTTCAGTTTAGTACAAAGTCATGTAACAATTAGATCAGGCTCCTTTTTTATTTCATCAATATAATGTCCTTTCTCCTTCCCGTAAGAGGCCTGGTCCTGGGGGCAATTAGAGAGGTCACCCATCTGGCCAGCATCAGAGCCAAGGCTAGAATTAGCACAGGACACATAGATCATGTCCATAGAGTGGACATAATCTGGGCCTCCATTCAAGCATTGCTGTGGTTCATAAAATGTAGTACATCTTCCTTTACCCAACACACCACACAAACACACACACACACACACACATACACACACACACCTGCATTCCTGCATTTCAACCATTTTCAGATTTGAGGGAAACCAACTGTCCCATAAGTCTTATTGACTTGAAGTACGGATGGTCCCCTATGGACGATGTCACACTTAATGATTTTTCCATTTTTAACTTGACAAAGGTGGGAAAGTGATATGTATTCACTATACTCTTTGACTTGTGATGGGGCTACATCTGGGTAAACTCATTGTACATTGAAAATATCCTGCGCTTTTGACTTAGCGATATTTTCAACATGCAATAGTGAACCCCATCCTAAGTCGAGGAACCTCTATATACTTTTAAGTGACTTTTGAGAGACTAGAGAGGAAAAGAGGAAAAACATTCATAAAGAAAAATATTGGAAGAAGCCACAGAAATTTACTTGAGCAGAGAGATTAAAAAAGAAGGTCATGGCTCTGCACCTGTGGCTCAAGCAGCTAAGGCACCAGCCACATACACCTAAGGTGGCAGGTTCGAACCCCTAGCCCGGACCCGCCAAACAACAATGATGGCTGCAACCAAAAAAAAAAAAAAAAATGGCCAGGCGTTGTGGCGGGCGCCTATGGTCCCAACTACTTGGGAGGCTGAAGCAGGAGACTCACTTGAGTCCAGGAGTTGGAGGTTGCTGTGAGCGTGATGCCATGGTACTCTACCCAGGGGGATAGCTTGAGGCTCCGTCTCAAAAAAAAAAAAAAAAAAAAAAAGAAGGTCACATAAAACTGCTAGGTTTTTTTGCAATTTATGGCTGAGTCTTGTCAATGACAGTGGCACAAAATGCTTTCCTGTAGTAGCCTCATGGTGGCTGGCTTTCTTGTGCTGGGTTCTTTTGTTAAAAAATCTACAATTTATCTTTTAAATTATAAAATATTTATTTTAATTATTAAAAGAAAATGAAAATGCAGTTTTTAAAGAAACTTTCCTCTAAATTAAATTTTATCGCAAACCCACCATATGAACGTGGACAAGCCACTTAACTCCTCTGAGTTCTAGGTTTACTCAGACAGATTACTTTTTTTCTTTCTTTGATATGTTTTTGAAACAGGGTCTTTCTCTATCAGTGGGGTAGAGTGCTGTGGTGACAGCCCAGCTTATTGCAACCTCAAACTCCTGGGCTCAAGCAATCCTCCTGCCTCAGCCTCCTGAGTGGCTGGGACTACAGGCCCAAGATACCACACCTGGCTGATTTTTCTATTTTTAGTAGAGCCAGGGGTCTTGCTCTTGCTCAGGCAGTTCTCGAACTCCTGAACTCAAATGATCCTCCTACCTTAGCCTTCCAGAGTGCTAGGATTACAAGCATGAGCCACCACACCTGGACCAGATTATTTCATTTTTAACTTATGTTGACATGGTATAGACAGTGTTAGGCACATATTATTGAGTGCTTGATAAATGCCTTTTGAAAAACTACACTGAAAATTGTACTTAAAAAAAAAAAGAGGAAACAGGAAGAAATACTCAAAATTCTCCATTAAATTAGCCTGGACTACTCCTGAGAAATACTGAAATGACCCATTTTTATAATGCCATTGAGCTCAGAAACATGAGTCATAGAATAAACAGTAGAATTATTATAATTTGAGAACAGGTATCTACTGTTACTTACCTCCTCTGACTTAGCTAATTTCTCGTGTAATAGTGCCTAGACATCTAGCATATAGAACGTGCTGTGTCAATGTTTTATGATTATTGTAGTTATCACTTTAGTGGTATTTTCAAAATTATAAATCTACTTGGGCAGAACCGAATCTAATTCTTTCCCTAATCTTTGCCACTGTTATTGCTTGCTGCAAAATCATCCCTGTGGTCACGAGGGGTAAAGGGAAAGAAGATGAGTAGTTGGTTAATATTGGTGATTCCTCGTCTGAGGCCACAGAAACAGAAACACCAGGCTTTCAGGAAACTGTCAAACGCTAAAAGCCTCAGGAAGAAGGAAGAGCCTGGCTAGATTATAAGGCCCATGATAAAAGGGTCTTTCTTGTTTGTACTACTATCTAGTGGCATTTGAAAGGGTATTGTGAGAGTTGGGCTAGACAATAAGGGAGTGCATTTTCTGTAGAGAATTTGAACAATAGCAGAACAAACTAAATGGATCTGGCCTTTGTCATCACCATGTGCTGGAGATGCTCAGGAATACAGTGACGAAATTCCCTCCAATGAAAGGCAGACCTCTGCCACCACCCTCCTCAGACCTCTTGGAACGCCACTGACGCTATTTTCCCTTATACAGTGCAGGTATTAACAAGGGAAAAATACTAAGGTGGGAGATAAGAATATAAAGATCTCCTCTTCCCCCACAAATCCGTTTGTTGCTTTTCCTATTGATTTTTTGTAAACATAAAAGCCATCCTGAAAACATCCTGCAGTTCTCTGGCCCTTATTAAAATCCTTTGTTGTATTAGAGATTCCACAGCTCAAGGAAAATGCCCGTTCAATGAGGACAGAGAAGAGTAATGAACAAGGACTGGCCAATGACACACATAGAAAAACTTCGGAAAGACCCCAGACAATGGATCTTAGCAAGAAACGGTGGAAGGGTGGAAGTCATTGCACACAGTGCAGTCTATTAAATGTAAGACAGTGATCAGGGAGACTTTGTTTTTCTACAAACATGGCGGACTTAATATACGACAGAGTTTCTATGCCTGGGATGTCTTTCTCCCATCAAGGAAAGCTGGACCCTGTAAATGGATTCCAGAAGTCTTAGTTTGTCAAGAGGTTGGAGAAGTGTGCTTTCTACTAAATTCAATCTTCAGGGACTGTTACATAGTTTCCGAAGCATTAAATTCACCTGTACACTGTTTCAATGATAGAAAAAGGATCACTTACAGAAGTGAAAGCCAGTGGAACTTTGGGTGATGAGGACATGCCAATATAAGTTTAATGATTGTAACAACTGTATCACTCTGGTGGGGGGTGTTGATAATGGGGGAGGCTGTGCATGTGTGTGTGTGGGGGTATGTGGGTAATTTCTGTACTTTCTGCTCAGCTTTGCTGTCAACCTGAAACTGGTCTTAAAAATAATCTTCAAAAAGCTAGTGGGGGATGGAGAGGAACCATTGCCGCTGCATAAAAAGAATTGGTTTCATTTGCATGACGCTGTAAAACTTACACAGTGGCTTCATTCTTTCATGTGACTCTCTGAAACTAGAAGGACAGGTGCTCTTATTTCCATTTTCCAAGGTGAGGAAATTGAAGCTCAGAGAGCTAAAGTCACTTGTCTTCATTTAAAGACCAAATCGGCAGTACAGTGTGGTCTTTTTTTTTTTTTTTTTTTTTTTTTTGGCCAGGGCTGGGTTTGAACCCGCCACCTCTAACATATGGGGCCGGTGCCTTACCCCCTTGAGCCATAGGCACCACCCCAACAGTGAGGTCTTAAAGCAGTCTGATTCTAAGTCCAGTGAACAATGCACTTTCCATCTGTATCTCAAACAATTAACAAGCTTTTAGAGGAAAAACCCCAAATCTCACTTCTGTCCCACAAGGGACAGATATTTACTTAGATATTCAAAGTAAACATTTTATTGATAAGCCATGTAATTAAGAATTTAGGAAAAAGAAATGTAGAGGAAATTATGACAGAAAAGAAAGATTATTCAAACTATAAGGTATTAATACCCTTTCCAAAACTCCAGGCTGATGAGGGGATGATTCTGAAACCGCCAACATTAATGGGCCTTAGCTGGCAATAGAGGAGAACTAAGTCTCATGGGAGATTGAACAAATTACTTATTTCTCAGGATTGGTAGATCTAGAAAGAACAACAACAACAAAAACAGGGACAAAAATAATGTTCCACCCATCAATATTGATTTGTTTGGACACAGGCTTATTAAGCCCAAAAAGCAGTGAGTTTCCATATATTAGTTTTAATTTGTTAATAACTATAATAATAATAACCAACATTTACTGAGAGTTTCCTTTGTGCTAGGTGTTGTGCACATTGTTCTAAGTGCTTTGTACTTTTCTCGGATTTTAGAGAATGAACATTAACGTTGTAATATCAGAAAGTGCCTGTTGCACAAAGGCCTGGGACTTGTAGCTCTTGGATGTAGAACACTGGTACTGGCTTCCCAGAGAGGGAGTGGGGCAAAGGCCTGACAGTTATCCTGTGGGTTAATGGCAGTAACTCCAGACCCACAGAGGAATGTAGTAGACCTTCCCTTTAAAAATAATAATTTAGGCTCAGCACCTGTGGCTCAAGTGGCTAAGGCACCAGCCACATATACCTAAGGTGGCAGGTTTGAATCCAACCCGGGCCCACCAAACAACAATGCCAGCTGCAAACAAAAAATAGCCGGGCGTTGTGGTGGGTGCCTATGGTCCCAGCTACTTGGGAGGCTGAGGCAGGAGACTTGCTTAAGCCCAAGAGTTGGAGGTCGCTGTGAGTTGTGATGCCATGGCACTCTACCCAGGGGTACAGCTTGAGTCTCTGTCTCAAAAAATAAATAAATAAATAAT
>CAUYTI010055722.1:0-22251 GCA_963575145.1 Galago senegalensis | reverse complement strand
TTTCTCCACATCCATGCCAGCATCTCTGGTTTTGGGATTTTGTGATATGGGCTAATCTCACTGGAGTTAGATGATATCTCAAAGTAGTTTTGATTTGCATTTCTCTAATGATTAAGGATGGTGAGCATTTTTTCATATATCTGTAGGCCAGACACCCCTATTATGAAACAAATTTATACCTTTTATATGAAAGCTATAACCAAATAGCCTAAGAATATGGGGAGGGGGAGGGAGAAGAGAGGGGGGAATGGGTGGAGGGAGGGGGATTGGAGGGATCACTTCTGAGGTTTATCTTACAGGGGTACAAGTAAATCTTTCTAAGAGTAGAATGTGAACGTTTTAAAACAATAACTGAGAAAATGACATGAAGGCTGTGTTGACCAGTTTGATGGAAGTATTTTGGATTGCATGTGAAAACCCCACACTGTACTCCAGAAGTGCATTAATGTACATAGTTACCATTCAATAAAAAAAAAGAAATTTGAATAGTGTTCTGATGAATGTACTGGTTCAGGTTATCGTCTTGATAAATCAGTTTCATTTCTTTGGGTGGATATTCGATAGTGAGATTGCACAATCAAATGGCAGTGCTATTTATAATTCTTTGAGAAATGTCCATACTGTTTCAATGATGGTTGTACTAGCTTACATTCCCACCAACACTGTGACAAGTTCTGTTTTTTTCACATCCCTGCCAGCATGTCTTATTTTCTGTCATTTCAATAGTAGTCCTACTGACTGTGGTGAGATATCTTACTGTCGCAATGCCTACAGCCCTGGTCTTGCTCGCCACATGAAGAAACCAAGCATGACACAATTAGAAGTACAAGCTTACAGGAGGTGGGCTAATCTCAACTGCAGGGTAGCCCAGAGCCCCGTCCACAACGTCTATTTATGAAGGCTATACACAACAGGTGTGGAGAGTTAACGTAATTACCTATGAGGGGTGCATGCGTAAGGATTGCCATGTGCTCTTTCCTCATATGGTCTTTTCCCACAACCCCCATGAAGAAGTACCAAGCATCAATGTTTAACACATGCTTACTAATGAGTGACGGAAGTTTATCTCATTCCGGAACACTGAATTACTTGGAAAATTGCCCTTAAGTCAAAAAACATCTCTAGGCTTGCCAGGAGACTGTCCTGTGTTCAGCATTTCCTTTTAATATGATAAGAATCATTAACTATCCTTGTAAGTATGGTGTCCTTTCCTCTACATCTTACTATGATTTTAATTCACATTTTTTTGATAATAGTGATATTGAACAGTTTTTCATATCATGGCTGATCATTTGTCTATATTCTTTTAAACAATATCCATTCACACCTTTGCCTACCTTTTAATGGGGTTACTTGTTGAGTTGTTTGAATTCCTTATATATTCTGAATACTAGTCCCCTGAAAATATTTTTTGTTATTCTACAGCTTGTCTGTTCACTCTATTGATAATTTATTTTGATGTGTATAAGCTTTGTAGTTTAATTAAGTCCTATTTGTCTATATTTTTTTTGAAACTCTGCCTTTTGATGTTATAGGTATAAATCTTTTGTCTAGAATTGAGAATTTTCCCTCAATTTTCTTTTAGTACTTTTATAGTTTGTGGTCTTGACAATTTTGTTTTTCACCCATCTCATGAATAAAATTAAAGAAGAACTAATTAAGTGAAGAGATATCCTATGTTTATTTATAGAAAAATTTAATATTTTCAAAAAGTCAGTTCTTTGCAGCTTGATTTATAGATTCAACAGAAATTCAATGTGCTCCCAATCAAAATCTCAGAAAGTTCCAGGAGTTCAGTTTTATTTCAGAAAACTTATTCTAGGGTTTATATGGAGAGACAAAAGACACAAAATAATCAAACACAGTATTGAAGAAAAAGAAGTTGGAATGCTGACACGACCTGACTTCAATACTGACTAGAAAGCTATAATAATCAAGAAAGTATGGTCATGGCAAAATAAGAGACATATACGTAAAGGGAACAGAATCAAAGGTTAGCAATAAACCTACATAGTTTCAGTCAAGTGATATTTGGCAGGTGGCTAAATTATCAAAAGGGGTAAAGGCAACACAATGGGGAAAAGGTCGTCTTTTCAAGAAATAAATTAATATAAATATTCTTAAAGAAGATGGCAAATACATATCAAAAAATGCTACATGCTATAGGTCATTTTAGATACCAGAACACACCTATTAGTATGACAACAAATCCAGAACATGGACAAAAAATAAATGCTGTTGAGGATGTGGAACCATAGGAACTCTCACTGATAACAGGAATGAAAAATGGTACAGCCACTTTGGAAGACAATTTTATGGTCTCTTGAGAAACTAAACCTACTCTTATCATATGACCTGAACATTGTGCTCCTTGACATGTACCCAGAGGAATTGAGATGCTATATCCACACAAAAACCTACATGGATCTTTATAAAAGTTGTATTTACAATGGCTAAAATTTGGCAGCAACCAAGACTTCTTTCAGTATCTGTATCATTAAAACATACTGTGGTATATCTAGACAAGGGAATATGATTCAATGGTAAGAAGAAGTGAACTATCAAGCTATAAAAATATATGGAGAAAACTTACATGCTTATTAACAATTGAAGAAAATGGGAATTATAAAAAGCTATATGCTGTATAATTCCAACTATAGGGCATTATGTAAAAGGCAAAACTATAAAACCAGCAAAATACTGAGTGGGTGCCGGTGGTTAAGGAGAAAGTACAGATAAATTGGATGGGAAGAGGAAATTCTTAGGAGAGTGAAATTATTTTGTATATTACTGTAATGCAAATGCATCTTATTAAACATTTGTCTAAACCTATAGTATGTAAAACACCAAAAGTGAATTTGGATTTAATCCATGGTCTCTGGATGACAAAGAGTCAGTGTACATTCATCAATTATAAAAAATGTACCACTTTGATGGGGTATGTTAATGTCAGGTAAGCCTATGTATGTTGGGGGTAAAGAGAACATGGGAAATCTCCTACTTTCTTGTTTAATTTTGTTGTGCAGTCAAAACTGCTGCTGCTCTAAAAATTAAAGCCTATTAAAACTAATGCAATGAAAAATTTTACATTATGCACATTCCATAGCATATAATTACTATATTGAATAAAGATTCATTGTATATAATTCTTTATATATGACTAACTTATTTTTCTAAGCAATTGACCTATTTCTTGGATCCTGATAGAAGATGATAAGATCTACAATAATCTTAGGGTGGAGACCACATATTAATTTGCTTGGTGGGCCCTGAAGCAAAGAAAGTCATTATGTAATGATTAAAGAGTCAATTGAGCAAGAAGACACGACCATTATAAATATATATGTACAAATAGGAGGATCTAAATATAAAAAAGAAATTATTAACATGTGTAAAGAGACAGATAGATTGAAATATGATAAAAATAATGTATTACCTCATTTTAAGCAATGGACAGATCATTTAGTGAGAGAATCAATAAGGAAACTTTGGGATTAAGCTAAATTCTTATATCAAATGGACCTAACAGACATATGTAGGATATTCCAATCACCAGCTAAACAGTACAAATTCTTCTGAACTACCGGTACTCATGGAACATTCTCTAGGATAAATTACATTTTAGGACACAAAACAAGTCAATGTATTTATGAAAATTAAAACCATATCAAGTATCTCTTCTGACCCCACTAGAATAAAACTGAAAATCAATAACAAAAAAGGAACTTTGAAAAATTCAAACCTATATGCGATTTGACAACATGCCTTGAATAACAGAAATGCCAATGAAGAAATTAATATGGAATTTGAAGAAATTGTTGAAACCAACAAAGTGTAAACACAATGTACCAAAATTTATGGGATGCAGAAAAAGCCATTCTAAGAGAAAAGTATGTAGCAATAAAAACCTACATCAAAAAGAAAGAAACACCTCAAATTAAAAAAAAAAAAACAACCTGATGCCGCATTTCAACTAACTAGAAAAATCAAGAGCATAAACAAAGCTCAAAGTTAGTAAAAGGAAGGAATAATAATGATCAGAGCAGATGTAAGTGAAATGAAGAGTTGAAAAACAGAAAATAGCAGCTGAACTATAACTAAAACTAAACAATAAAAACCAGGACAAATAGAAACAGAAATGATAAAAAGATTAATGCAACTGATACAACAGAAATGCAAAAGATCATCAGAAGCAATTAGGAGCAATACTAAACCAATGAATTGGATAACCTATAAGAAATAGATCTTGTTCAAACATAATGTCCTGATTCGGTGCTTTATAGGAAGATCACACGCTGTACGTATTTCTGAGAGCTCCCATGTGAGGCTAATATTGCTTCATTGTGGGCCACACTTAGAATACTAATGTGGGAGAGAGATGACCTAGATACTCCTACAGACTGACTTCAACCATGAGGCAACTAGATCTTAATTAATAACCTTACCTATTGTGTATAATACAATGATACATTTCAAAACTATTAAAAATAGAGTATAAGTGCCTTACCACAAAAAATAAGCCAACGAGGTGAGGGTCATGTTAATCAGTTCAACGAAGCATTCCACATTGTTTACCAATTTAGCACGTTGTGCCCCATAAGTGCATTAATGTACACAGTCATGATTTAATGTTTAAAAAAATTAAAAAAAAGCATCCCATAAACTCCTAGAATCTCAGGTGAAAAAAATTTTTTTTCCTATTTTACTCTGGTAAATAATAAAAACTGACAAACTTTTTTTTTGCTGGGTTTGAACCCGCCACCTCTGGCATATGGGGCCAGTGCCCTACTCCTTTGAGCCACAGGTGCTGCCCAAAACTGACAAACTTTTTACAGAATACTCAAGTGAGATTATACTTCCTATTGGGGATAAAATCTTTGTCCAAGTGTGAGTTACACACATACTATGTAAATTTTTCCCTCTCGAATTCAAATTTCTGACAACAAATACTCCTTGTATAACTAATTTTGAGTGCCTTTTAGTAATATCCTTGCATTTTGCTTCACTGATCCTTGACTTTCATAAACATTGCTGAAAGTAAAACTCTTCACTAAGATGTTGCATCAGGGTCATAATTAATTTTATATTTTAAGAAAAACCTAAATGTGTAAGATGATAATTTAAAAAATCATCCAACATTTTAAGGCTTTTGTTGTGATTTTATGTCTTTGATATTTAAGTTATAAAGGAAGACAAAGCTTCAGATACTTGGCTACAAAAGAGAAGAATCTTGGCTTAAACGTCTAAATCTTTTGGGTAAAAATGTCTAAGGACTATATATTTTTTTAACACATGAAGGATTCTAAACCTTATTTAGTTTTACCATAATTGAATTTTACGTTTGAAAATGGAATGTGGCACTTTCTTTTTTAGAACGTTTCACTCACAACATTTTGTAATTGCTTTTGCTAGATAATTGATTTCTATTTCAGTTTTACAAAATATACCAAGGAATAAAAAGTATCTTTAAAATTATTTAAAACCCCATAATAGAGTAGACAGAACCATCAACAACTTTTCCTACTCCATTCTAAAGTTTTAAATTATAGTAAAAATATCACTTCTGTTGTCCTATTTCCAAATCATTTTTGACTTTTATTAATATGTAAGCTGAAAACTTTAGTCGGTTTGAAAGAAAGCATCTTTACCAATGAGTTTCAAAAGGCTAAAAGGGTCTGGGAAGAAACTAAGACAAATTACAAAGATTCTAATTTTTTAACAAAAGTTTTCGCAATATCTACCAGTTAATGAAGAGGTGGGGCAGAAAATATATTAACAGGCTTGTTACAGAGTGCATGACAAATCAGGATAATTTTAATTTGGTTTAAGGAGCTCCAAGCTTTGTGCTTTTACATAGCAACAACTCTCCTTTTTATCAGATGAAATACAGGAGATCTGACTTAGAAAAATTTAGCTTGACAGACATGATTCACTCTTTTGGGGAAAAACGAAACCATATTTCCTTTGAGTTCAGGTGTCAATCAATGAAAAAACAATTCCTATAAATAAATGGTTTCTTGTTATTTCATCTATCTTCCTGCCTGTTTCAGGATGAGACTGTCACAAAAATATTTTAGAAGAGCAATCTTGAGATAGGTCCATGTCTCAGAAGCCCAAGATGATCTGTCAAAAACCAGTTCTGTACTATTATAGTTTAATGAAAAGTGGGAAAATAAATTTCTACAAAATCCCACTGGGAAAGTAAAGTTTTGTGTACTTTAGATCTTTGGGAACTACGTAAAAATACCCAGCCACTACACTATTTTTATCTACATAAAATATATGTACAAAAATTTCTGGTGCTTAAGTCCTTGATAAAATATAGTGTAGTATTTACAAATAACCTATGCATATATGCCAGTATACATTAAATAATCTCCAGAACACTTACAAACTTAATATAATATAAATTCTGTTTAAATAGTTGTCATATTCGAGACTCTGTCTCTAAAAATCACAGCTGTTATTCTGTATTATTTAGGGAATAATGACAAACAAATCATTTAGGTTTAGTGAAGGTACAATTTTATTTCTATTTTTGATTTATAACTGGTTGAATTCATAGATGCAGAATCCATGTATATGGATGGATGACTGTGTGCGTGGGCATGTGTGTGTGTGTGTGTACAGGGGGTTAGATGAGAATGTGTGTATTTTTTAATGTACCAAATTTGTTACATTTACAATGTCAAATATCCCTGATGGATACACCATTATGTGATCAATGAGAAAATCAACATATACAAAATTTATTTAATGTTTATTATGTCTGAGGCACTCTTCTGAGGATGTTACTTTTTTTTTTAGAGACAGAATCTCACTTTATCAACCTTGGCAAAGTACCATGGTGTCACAGCTCACAGCAACCTTTAGCTCTTGGGCTTAGGCAATTTTTAATTCATTTAATTCTCACAACTCTATGAGATAAGTTGTATCATAATTAATTTAAATATAAGAAAACAGATGCAAACGTATACAACAAGGCTACAAGTTCAGACAGCTTATAACAGTGGAACCAGAATTTTAGCAAGATAGTCTGACTGAAGATCTGCCCCTATTCACCTTTATGTTACATCTTTTCACAATGTTAAATTAACTTGGCCTGAGGCTGCCATCTTACCTTGAGTCCCCACAGAGCAAAATACAACCTATCTTATATAAAAAAACTAAAACCTAAATTACAAGTACAACAGGTAAATTTTAGCCAATCACAAGTACCCAGATTTAAGCCAATAAGGAGTAACCAACCCACCACAACATGTCTAAAGCAGGCAGATGCCCAGCTGTCCCAATCAGCTGATTTCTCTACTTTGTTTATGTGCTCAATCAATAAAAGCTCACTGCTCACAGTGTTAGATGTAGTTCTGTGAACAGCTATTCTTTAGGGTGCTGCCCAATTCATGAATTGTTCTGTGCTCAGATAAGTTCTTCTAAATTTAATTTATCTGAGGTTTGTCTTTTAACAATAAATTTTTAAAAACACATGTTTTCTTTGGACACTTAATAGCACTTCTTCCCCCTTCTCATAAATCTCTGAAGAGCATGCTGTCTTAAGAATTTGTCATTTCTGCTACAATTTCACACTACGGTGAAAAAACTTAATGAATCACTGTTTGGTTTCTGGCTGGGTAATATTGTGGAATGCGGAAATTCAAATATAGGGAATGCAGTAATCTGGAGAATTTTTATAGAAAGCAGTCTTAGGTAGCTAAAATAAATCAGGGAGATATCTAGTAAAGATATTCAGTTTTCCATGGAAGTAAGAGTAGAAGAAGAACTCAGGAAAAATAGAGAATTGGAAACCATTCATTTTAAGAAATTTTCCTCCAGTCGGTGCATCTCTTTACACATCACCATCAGCTCTCTCTCTTCCACTATTTTTTGTCCACAGTCCCTTCTGCCTCACAGGACAGAAACATGGCACCAAAATTTGTAAACATAGTGAGATTAGCTGAACTAATCTTTGTCCTCATTCCAATCTCCCAGAGAGAGATTTGTTCTAAAGAATATAAATTACCTTCATGTCTAGGAGAATAATTGAATACATAAAGTTAAACATGGCTTCAGGAAGTGACTCATAAATCAGATATTAACACCACATTTAGTAGAAAACTGTAAATACATGTATTGGCAAGCATCATGATAGGAGCCGACTATGGCATAGTAAGAATCAGGAAACTTTGTCCGTCCACTACAGCGATAGTTAAAGAGATTAAGTAGTTCTTTAAATTTCTTTACATAAACTTCCTTTTGTAATTCTCAGGTTGGTTTCACTCTGAAAAAAATTTTGTTTTAATTAGTTCACCAATGTCCTTCAGGAGTACTGCATGGTGACTCACCTTGATCCCTCAAATGCTTCTGCAAGACCTCCCTCCCAGAGGTGACTGCTCTTGGTGAAGAGCTGACATTAGAAACATGGATTAAGGGAAAAAGGAAAATATGGAAGGTAGCCAAGCAAACGAAGAGAGATTAAATAACATACCAAAGTAGATGGTGAAAAATCATTCTAAAATTCAATACCGATTAAAATTCATAACTTTTTTCTATATCTTACTGCCTCATTGCTACTTGGAAATTTTTAAACTTAATCAAAAGTTAAAATACTGCAAATGTACATTTCTATATTTGTAAAAATCGAATTGTATTTGTTAAAATAGTAAAGTGGTTGAAAGGGCTTCAATTTATTTTGTAGCTGTTATTTTCAAAAATCAAGAGGATGTCATTTATGCATGTCCTGATAGAAACAAATATTGGCAATATCTATAGAAAATCTGAGCATTTATATACTATTGATGGAAGTCAAAATAGGCAGACCAGTAGTACACCATGAGATTTTTCTTCTCTACTGTATATAAGCAATTTTTATGAATTACTTATTAATAATGTGCTACAGTTATTTGTTAATTTTATATCATAATTTTAACTCTTCAACATTATGTTCTAATACATTCAAGGAATTTTAAAGGAGTGTTTCTTAGGTTATAAAATCAATTATTTACCTAGCAACGTGTTACTTCTATAGCAAAAGTGCCTCAAGAGTGGTCTCTAAACTTAAGATTAGTTTCAGATAATTTCCATTTTCACTGGAGTGACCTCACTATAAAAGAATTTTTATTAAATTAAAAATGGCATGTAAGCAAAAAACATATGCAATTATATACTTAACCAAGAAACTAGAAAGTGTGACCTGAGACCTTTTAATCAAAACAGAAAGGTACAGATTTTAGAATATATCACAAGCATTCTTTAGTAATAAAATAAATGTCAGTTAAAAGTATTTGTGTATAAGCATTTACATGCTTTGAATAAGGAATCAAAGCATAGATATAATTAAGATGCGGGGCTTTCACACTATCATGTTCCTTTGTGGCCTACAGATGTAATATCTACTTGACAGGCATACTTATTAGGAAATATTTCAGTCAAAATTGTTACAGTTAAGGTTGGGTTAGAATTTTAGACTATTTTAAATAAATTGTAATTATAAGCAATAAATAAATTTTTTTTCTATTTCCAATCAAATGGGACTTATATTTGTGAAAAATTATTATATAATTTCATCAGAAATAATATACAAAATTCCTAAATTGACCATGACTGATTTTTACTTCTCTAATTGATTATTCCTAATCTCTCTCTCTCTCCATATATATGTATATATGTATATACACACACATATATAGACACAAACACATATTGACAGATATACACACAAATACACATATGTATACGTGTATATATGTATGATTTAGACATTTATTGATTATTTTTAATATAATTAAATATATACCAGGGTTTCAATCCCCAAGGGAAAAAGAGTATTTATAATTACAGTGCCTCATGAATATATTTCCAATACTGTTATTCTGTATTTTTTTTTAGACAGAGTCTCAAGCTGTCACACTAGGTTGAGTGCCATTTGAGTGTCACAGTTCAAAGCAACCTCAAACTCTTGGGCTTAAGTGATTCTTTTCCCTCAGCCTCCCTAGTAGCTTGGACTACAGGGCACTGTCACAATGCCCAGCTATTTTTGGTTGCAGTCACCACTGTTGTTTAACTGTCCGGGGAGGGTTCTAACACACCACCCTCTGTGTATGTGGCTGGCTCTGCAACTTTCTATACTTTAATTATAAAAGAGACAATTTTCAGGGATGAATTCTCACATTCTTCATTCTTATGTGCACATGTATGCATACATATATATGATGTACACAGTATCAGTACCATAGCTTATTTCTTTAAATGCTTTACCTTACCTAAAAATAAATATGCTATATGACTCACTAATTTAGTGACAAAAGAGGGGGGTGGAGGTCCTTAACTGTATTCTCTTAATTGCTAAGAGAAAGAGAGAGAGGGAGAGAAAGGAGAAAGGCAGGGAAAGAGAAAAGAAAGAAATAAAGCTGGGAGGGAGAAAGAAAGGGAAGAAGGAGAGAGGGAGGAAAGGGGGAATAAAAAAAAAGTTAGTGTTTAGTTGGTTCCTAATCTGTGTCACTATGTCTACATTTAAATATTTTATTTAACATTCTTTTGTTTATTTAACATTCAATTCTAACAATAATAGGTAAAACAAATAAAGTTGCGTCACCATAATTATGGTACAAACCCAGCAACTGGAAGAGCTGGAGGTATAACCAGGCTGACCAATCACAAGCTCTGCTATGTGACGTCTCCAGATGTCTTTGGCTAGAGTGTGCAATCTCTCAATCAATTATCCTTTCCAACACTCTCTTACACCCTCATGAAATTGTACACAGTTTATTGTCATGATAAACAAAATGAAAACATGTATAATGTTGATGATTTTTTGACTTAACATAATTAAAATATTTTTAGACTAATCAGACTCCAAGACAAAAAGTAGGTTGGAAGGAGGGCATATTCTTTCTCCATCATTGTTGACCTTCAAAACTACCTTACATTAACTTGCAATCCAAATAAAAGCAGTAAACTTTTTTCCAATCCTCAAGACATTTCCAGGAAAGAGATTGTGGCTCCCAGATCTCTCCTTATTACATGGAAATAGTGTAAGTGCTATTGATTCATGTATGCAATAAAGATTATTTTTAGTTCATGTAGGTATCAAAGTAGGTATATTAAAGTATCATACATAAAATAAAAATAAAACTTTCAATGACATCCAACATTTCTTGAAAATCATCCTCATTTCCCCTACATTAACTCCACTTTTAAAGGTGATGATGTGTTTGCCAAGAGGTCTATCATTATCATACTGGGAAATCCTTCCTTTCTTCTTTCCTGGCTCATTCCTTCCTTTCCCTCCCTCCTTCTTTCCTTATTTTCTTTCACTAGTGAATAAATGTCTAGTTGAAACAAAAATAATGCTAGAATTCCTTTATAATAAAAAATCAAGTACCTAAATACAAACATATAAAATTTTGAATTAAAAAATTAAAATGAAAGATTTTTTTTCCTGAAAATTTGGGCCAAAAACATGAGTGTGAATTATACACACAGCAAATCATGGTAAAAGATGGAGCAAAATCCTTTACAGGCATCTCATCAAAGCAAATGAATAGAAGGCAAGGACATGTATGAAGGAAAACCTGCTTCACATTACATGGCTTCAAAGAAATACAAATTAAAATAATGACATAGCTCTAAATAAGTATTAGAATAGCCAAAATTGAGAACACTTACATCAAATGCTAATGAGGACGTGGAGCATCAGAAACACTCCTTCAGTGCTAGTGGGAATGAAAAATTGTGCAGCCACTTTGGAAAACAATTTGGACCTTCACACAAAACTAAATACAATCTCACAATAAAATCCAGCTGTCTGGGAGCTACTTCAAGGAGCTGCACACAGATGGTTCTAGCAGCTTTATTCATAATTGCTAAAATTAAGAAGCAACCAACAGGTTATTCAGTAGGTGGATGGATAAATACTCAATGGGACACATGTATCTTTCATCACCGAAATAAAAGTGGTATCAAGCCACGAATAAGCTCACTGTGTAGTTCCAAGTGGAAAAAGCCAATCTGAACAAGCCACATACTGTACCATTTTGACTACGTGATATTCTGAAAAAGACAAACCTATGGATCCAGTTAAATTGTCAATAGTTGCCAGGGTAAGTGGGGAAAAAGAAATAAGTAAATGGAGCACAGAGGATTTTTAGAACAGTGAAACTATTGCCATGAAGTTTACTTTGAGAAAAGACTATTTTTAAAGTAGTTTTAGGTTCACAGCACAACTGAGGTGAAAATACACATATGACCCATATGCCTCCTGCCCAACACACGTGACTCCCCCATGATCAGCATCCCCCACCAGAGTGGAACATTTGATACAATTAGTTATCTTAAGTTGATACATCAGTATTATCCAAAGTCCATAGTTCATATTAGAGTTCACTCTTGTTACTGCACTTTCTCTGAATTTGGACAATTGTGTAATAATGTATATTAACCACTGTAGGATTACACAGATACTATATGTGTCTCCATCTAGCTATAAACTATTAGGTTTATATTTGCAAATTACACACAGAGATACTATATGTGTCTGTACATACCTATACAAATGCCAGGAGAGTCTGGCTGGCAATAAAGACAGAGAGGAAACAATAAACAAGTGATACTAAATGTGCAGCTGTCTTTATTGTAAATCCTCTACATTTAGTTGATTTTTCCATAATGCAGTCATTGATTTCCCCCCACTTTTATATCATAGCCAAGCAATGGATGAAAATAAAAAGAGTCATTCTCAACTAAGTATTGATTGATATTTTTACTTAAATTAATGCACAAAATCAAGAGGGAACAAGCAAAAACATCTAACATTTTTATTAAATACTTGTCTCTCACCTACATGAATGCCTTTTTTGCTGAAGTACATGTAATTTTTGAATACAAGAAGAATATTTACTCAGTTTTGCGGTGTCTGCAAGAAGGGTATTGTAAGAAAATAAGGCACTTTTAGTTTAACTTGAACTAATATTATTTTTCTCATTGTTCTAGATGATTCCTCAGTGGAATCAATCCCTGATTTACAGCACTTGCCAATTTCTGTTCTGTAAGTTTGTAAATTTCTACCATGGCCTATTTTAACCTATTGACATGACATTATTGAACATTTCCCTCTGTGAAAAAAGATATACATATATATGTATATAAATAATATATATATAACAGACTAAAATAATCTCAAGATAAAGATCATAGTAAATATTGTAAAATAATTAAGAATTTATGAGTTGTGATTATGTATTCCCTTTATTTTACTAAAACACATTTAAATGTCAGCAACTTACTTTCAATAATGGCTATGTTCATTACCATTTCTTTTAGAGAAAATTTATCTCAATTTATTTTTAATATACTGTGAAATAAAGTATTTTTCCAAATTAAAAAAAGTGGCTATGTTTAACAATTTTAAATATTTACTGACAAATATTGCCCAAATTTAACAATTTAGTATTGCATCCTTTTACAGCCACAGTACCTAGACTTTACAATGGATACTTTTGAGTATCAAATGTGAGAATTAAATTAAGTTAAAAAGAAAATAGTAATTCTAATGGAAAACAAAAGCTCATTTTGTACCAGTAAACTATGGAAGGCAGTTACTCTTATTTAAGATAAGTTTCCTTATATATAAAATAAGATTTATAAAATACTTTTCTTTATCAGAATGCCTTCAGAATTCAATGAGACTTATGAAGCTCTTGGCATGGTTCACAGTTGATAAGGCATAAAAATCAATACGGTCATCATTATAATTATACTCACTCCCTTACATCCTGAAGTGGTGACTCCTCTTTATGGGAGTCACCTCCTTGAATGGGGTGTGAAGTAGAAGTTGGGACAGTCAACTTGTCTGAGCAGTGTTGTTTCCTTTATAGATTTACTCGCAACATAACTGTGACATGCTGTTGTCTGGAGGAAATTTAATTCGCTGTTTTGAAACCCCAGCCAGTTCTATCTAATCCTCATTATTATAGATCATTATTATTATTTTTGAATATTTCATTCTCTCTCTTCTCTATAGTAAGGTTATTTTACCAGTTGAGTTGTCGTGCATTTTTCTGTACTCAATAGGATATTAGTAGGTATTATATGAGCAGAGGCTAGAAATGTGTGTATGGACTAGGATTATCCCCTGAGAGTTTCTGTACCTGAATTAGGGATCTTATGTGCCATAAGACAGATCAACGCCTGAAAGTCATGACAAAAAAATAATTTATTAAAATTTAAAATGAAAATCAGTATTATCACTGTTTGAGAGAACTGCGTTTAGTAATATTGGAGTTGGGTGGATTGATTCAGAATGGAGGATTTACTCAAACTTGTAGCTTATTCTTCAAGAGTGTGTCAGTCACAGGCTGAAATGATTCATACAAAGAGCTTGAATGAAGTGTTATTTTTCCCCAGAGTCCAGTTAATACTGGATAAAGTAATTTTACAGATGCACAATTTTTTTCAACTGCACTTTTAAATGCAAGTGGTTACAAAATGTTATATCTAAAAATAGACATGTTTATATGTTAATAAAGTAGCTTAAATATAGATTTTTTAGGGTATTAAGTTCTTACATGATATTTTATTAGCTTATGTCTCCATTGAGTCTTTACTTCTTCCACTTTTAAATTTCAAACTCAGGTAATCTTAGTTTCCTCTGTTTGAAATCATGGTGATGAAATACACTCATTCTGACTTATCTTGATTCACTAATTAGCATAGAGTATTAGAATCAAGAATACTTCATGAATCTTCAATTCACTTTGTCAGTGGAATGGAAGCATGTTACATATGAATTTTTTCTCAAGCTGCTGTTAGTTTGTAATATAAGGATTATAAAAATTAGAATAATTGTTCCACACTCTTGCTCATGCCACGTGCAGAGGTAAATGGATTACTATGAATATCAGGTAACTATTTTCCACCTACATTTTTAGTTTTATTTATTTAAAAATATATATACCTTGGGCAGTGCCTGTGGCTCAAAGGAGTAGGGCAATGGCCCCATATGCTGGAGGTGGCAGGTTCAAACCAGCCCCAGCCAAAAACTCCAAATAAATAAATAAATAAATATGCCCACATTATAAAATACAATGTAAAATAATAAAACATAATGTACTACACATATGCACACATTAAATAAAATAAAAAGTACATGGTAGAAGAATTTCATAAATTCTAAGAAACATATTTAAGTTTCTTTTGGAAACAAATGATAATAGCGGATGCTTGATGTTACTAAGGAAAAGGGTAGATGAAAGGCACCGCGATGCAGAAGCAGATATTCTCCTTTGAAAGCCTCAGCAAAGAAACTGTGGCAAGGAAATTTTGAGCCTTTGAAGTAAATCCCACGCTAATGGGAAACAAAATTGAGGTATTTGTAAGATAGAACTGATTTTGGCAGGTCGGAAAAGTTTGAAACGTACTGACGAGATCGAGGACAGCAGTGTTGAAGGAGCCAGGGACGTACTTCCTAGTCTGTTGTGAAAAATACTTAAATTTCTAACTGCTTTCTTAGGCAGAAAAGCCATACATTTGCACTTGGGCCTTGTAGGTATATTAGATCATTATTATTATTTTTTAATATTGACTCTCTCTCTTTTCTATAGTAAGGTTATTTTACTAGTTGAGCTCCTGTGCATTTTTCTGTACTCAATGGGGTATTAGTAGGTATTATATGAGCAGAGGCTAGGAATGTGCGTGTGGACTTGGCTTTGTCTCTTTTGCAACTCTCCTATACCCATCAGAAAGTAACGATTCCTCAGGCAGTCACTAACCTTCAGCCTGGGTTCCAAAAGAAATGCATTCCGAGCAGACCAGAATGAAACACACAGTTTAATTCATAGCTAAAAGCATTCACCCAACCATGCCTAGCCTATATCAGCAAATACCCCTGAAGACACACAATTATGTGAGTTAAAACAAATTATATGTATTTTAAGCAGCTGAGTTTGTGTGATTTGTCATGCAGTATTACACCAAAAAAATACATGGTAGTAAAAAAAGAACATATTACTATAATAAAAATCTAATATATGTGGCAGTGTAATCTGGAATAAGGTGGTAGAGATTGAGAAGGTTGTTAAGTGCTTATATAAAGAAGGGAGAGAGTGTATCAGGAGCTTATTATACAATTGTATTGAGAAGCCTGAAAAGGGTTATTCAAGGGGGGTAATTGAGAATTTAGGGTTATTCTTCTACTTACATATAGGAATGACATCGAAATATGTAACAAAAGATAAAGAACAGACATCCAGTTTAAGCAGTACAACAAATCAAATGGATTTTGGCCATAAACAACTGACATAGGCTGTAATGGTACAAATCAAATGTAATACATACCTAATTCAAGATTTGTAACCTCCACAAAAGATTTTTCTATGTTGATCCCAACAAAAGGCAGTAGGACCTCCATTCTTCAAATAGCCAGATGACAATGGTTTAAAGACCATCACATGATAATGGTTTAAAGACCATTAAGAATTAGAGAAAAGAGCATATTCCCCTGCTTTCTGTTGCTCTCTCTTAGTGGTGATAGTAACTCTATAAGCTGGAGAGCTCTTCTTTGTAGAACCGTAAGCACAGTTCACCAGCCCTGTGAGGGCGATGTGGGTGGGTGATAGCTGGGTGAGTTACTGCATTACCAGTTCTTCCCAAGAAACCACTCTATCTAAGTAGCATGAAGTACAATAGAGCACCGATGAGTTAATTGTTTGCTAAAAAGGGCAAAGGGAAAACATGTCAAATACTTTCGCTTTTTACTGATACTTTTATGGTGAATGAGAAGCACTCTAGCCATGGGAAATATGAGTCAAAATTTGAATATTAAACACAGACAGGGATACTAAATATAGAACAAAGACAGAAAGGTAGATTGTGGGAAAACAAGGAGGTGATTAAAATGTTTTGGCATAAGTTAAGTTTAAAAGGCAATTAAACCTAATGAACCTCGGAAGTGTGAGATGCAAAGAGTAAGAAATAATTGCATTTGTCTCACAGCCTCTGCCCATCACTTGTCTAAAATGATTTGATTATTTCAGCATACACTTTAAACGTTTAAGGGTAGTATCTGAAGAACACATAATTTCATTCCAAGGTTTTTTAAGTTGATATGGAAGAATGCCTTAATCTTCATTCAAGTGCTGTTCCCTCAGTGTTCAGCCAGCCTAAGTGGTGATCTTTTTGTGTTATAATCCTGATGTTACTTTTGGTAATAGTTACCACTGCTTGTAATTATCTGTTTATTTGCATCTTGTGGGTGATTAATGCTTGTCCCTTCGGCCAGAATTAAAACTTTGCTAAGGCAGAGCCCTGGTCCTTTTTGCAGAAGTAGTGGGAGATACTAGATAAGCACGTGGATTCTAAGAACACATTACGAGGCCAATGTCCTAGCTCATTCTTTTTTACTGGAAGGATGATCATGGGCAACTTATGCAATATCTTTGAGCTAACTTCTCTTTAAACTCTTTCTTTTGTAAAAAGAATAAGATATAATTTTGTGAGGATTTAATGTGTTAATATATGAAGGAATACTTAGAACAAAACCTGGAGCATAGAGATATTAGTGTTTTACCATAGTTTTTCATTGATATGTTCTCAGTGTGTTTTTATCCCTGACATTTTGTGAGTACACAAAAGCTGATTGTATAATAATTTGATAGCTTATTAATGCATCTTTGGACAGGTATCATAGATATTACCTTCTTTGATAACTATCAAACCAATTTATTAATAGACTCCATTGTTTAATCAAAATTGCATGTAAAATCTCAGAAAGCCCAGTAACTTATGATATAAAAGAGAAGAAACTATAATTAAATATGTGTATTTGGGGGAAGGACAGTTTGTGGAGCCCAGAGTCCTAGTCTTTACTTCTTAAAAGTTCCTTTACCTTTTGAGCAGTCCCTGAATTGTTCCTACAAGGGACTAGGTCTCAGTAGAAAGGAGTAAGAAAATCACTAATTTTTGTACAATGCATAAGGATAAACAGAAGAAAACTTGTTAAATACAACCAAGAACTCAAGCCTTCTGACTTCCAGTCTACTTAGTATTCTTAGTCCTCACTTTTCTTCCAAAGATGTTGGCAGTAGGCGCTGAATATTGAATAGTCTCTCTCTGAATATATGTTATTCAGTCAATTTACATAGAGGTGAAAAAGAAACCAAAATAAAAGAGAAGTTCTTGGCTCAGAGACAAATATACTTAAATACATACCAATAAACACAATTTTTTAAAAGCTGGAAACAATCGAACCACTTCTATTAATTTCATTAAGATATTAGAGCATGCTTGTTTCTTAAAATAATTCAGTTCCTATCATATGGAATATGGAAAATATTTTTCTGATTGCTTTTTAGGTATACTGCAGCATTATATAATCAGTATTTAGGATTTGGTTTGATATTTTACTCTATTCAAAGGTAGATAAGCTCAACATATCAATAACTTAAAATAACATCTATTTATATAGATATATTATTTAAGATATAATACCTGAATCCTAGCCAAAAGCCATACACAAATCATTGTGCTTATTTAAGCAGTAAAGAGATGTGAGAAATGCATTTTTATCAAATGCAATGTCATGAAATCTGCTGAGGGAAATGTAGGGCTTAACTATCAGCAGGGGGCATGCATTAACTTCTCAAATATTTTAAACACTACTCCCTTTATCAACCATTCTTGTTGAACAAATAAATCAATGACTCCACTAGTAAACACCAAAGAATGCATGGTTATGTGAATCTCTGTAGTTCCCACTCATATTTGGAAATAAAAGTTATTTAAAAACTAATTAAAATTTTTGAGTACATTGGGTATTTATTTTTCCATTCTTGAGATACTTTACCACGAAGAATGTGTTCCAACTGCATCCAGTAAACATAAAAGATGTGAACCCTCCATATTTTTATGGATGAATAGTATTCTTTGATATACATAGACCACAATTTGTTGATCTATTCATGGGCTGATGGACATTTGGGCTGCTTCCATAACTTGTCAATTATAAACTGAGCTGCAATAAACATTCTGGTGCAAATGTCTTTGTGGTAAAATGGGACAGCATTCCCCCTGAGTGAAGTATTCTTTTACAACTGGAACTTTACCTTGAAAGTGAGAATAAAATAATCTAAAAATGTGTACCCTCATATTAATTTGAAGAAAAATAAAATTTAAAATAGTAAATCAAAAATAATAAAAAGCAGTCAAAATAAATATAATTTAATAAATAAATGTTTATATCCCTAAAATAATTCAAAAATTCATTCATCTCAACAGATTATAACATATAGCAATGAAAAAAAGATAACATTTTAGTATATAAATCTTATACATATATACTTATGTATATGCTAAAAGTAGTGTATTAAAATAACAAAATAACTATTCTGACAAGAATTTAGACTAATAATTCAACTTTCATTCTTCTAAACATTGGATAGAAATGTTTTACTTAATAAACTAAAAATTAAGTCTTTCCATAATCTCCTGAGTAGCTGTATTTTTGTCTCCTATTTTTTTTATAAATCTAAATGTTTCCACTGTATCCATCTTTCCAGATCTTCACTTTATATCTATTTTTTAAAACTAAATCATAGCTGTGTACACTAATGCAATTATGGGGTGCAATGTGCTGGTTTTATATACAATTTGAAATACTTTCATCAAACTGGTTAATATAGCATTCACTGCATTTTCTTAGTTATTGTGTTAATAAGACATTTATATTCTATACTTAGTAGATTTAACATGTGCCCTTGTTAAATGCACTATAGGTGTGATCCCATCAATTACCTTCCCTCCACCCACCTCCCCCCTCCTCTTTCCACTTCATCTTGGGCTGTAGTTGGGTTATAGCTTTCATATGGAAGTGTGGGTATTTACAAATTGGTTTCATATTAGGGCTGAGTACATTGGATACTTTTTCTTCCATTCTTGAGATACTTTGCTAAGAAGAATATGTTCCAGCTCCATCCATGTAATCATGAAAGAGGTAAAGTCTCCATCTTTCTTAAGGCTGTGTAATATTCCATGGTGCACATATCTATTTTTAGAAATAAAAACGTGCATGAGCTTTGTTTTAGTTTTTATGCTTTTGTCTTTTGAGGGGGGAAGGCACTTATATTACATTCAAACTTTTGAGGGTCTAATACATATTAAGTCATCAGACTTGTATCAGGCATCATGTCTGGAAGATATCAGGTAAAGAAGATGTGACTCTAGCTTCATGTTTTTTGCTAGGGATAGGCAGGAAGGGATCTACCGTAATGGATAGAGGATGTGCTTCCTGCTAAAATAAAAAAAATAGCTCAGGGTGATAGTGTTGCTTGAGAGACATTCTGTGTGCTTTATAAAATAGACACATAAGGTACATATATATAATAGACCAATGACGTTAAATTAAAAGGATAAAGGTGAAAAAAAACTCCTATTACTTTAATACATCTGATTGCCATAAATGAGAAAGAATCATAACTGTAAAATCCCCAAGAGATTAAATATTCATAGTAGCATTTAATCTGTATTAAATAAATTCATTCAGTTAATGCATTCATGTTACTTCCCATTAGGAAATTATTTCTCTGTAAGAAGCAAAATATTTTTAATGTAAAAGAATTGGGAAAGCATTTATTTTTAATTATTTGTAGGCAGCAACATTTTAAAAGTGACAATGATCTGTGCATTTTCAGATGCATGAATAATGGAAAACACAAAGTAATTAAAAATCATAAAACATTTAGCAAAAAGATTCAATATGTTATAAATTATAATAGCATCTCTACAAACTAAGATAAAATCTTTCGTTTTTCAGGAAATTTCAAATCGTGTCAGTTTCAGTATTTTTCTATAACACTAAGTGTTTTCCATCTAAAAACATAGCAGGTATATAATATTTGAGTATTTATAATAATCAAATTTTTAATAAGCACCACCTAACATTCAGAATCTCAATGAAATTTATGTTACACTGCTTGGTAACTGTCAAATAAATATAATATGTCTCTAAATGAGAGATATAGTGTGAAAAATTTCCTGAATCTAGTCTTTACTCTGAAACCTTTTTTGTGTGACACATTTCTTGAAACCATAGTTATGAAAAAGAAACTTCATGATATGCTGTAATGTTGGTGCCATCATTAATTTAATATAGATGATCACTAAGATAAAATTATTTGATAACTTAATCAATCTTACATCATCTAGTAAATCTGAAAATTAAAGAAAATAACTCATGGCTTCGTATTAGCATTAACTTTGCCTGGTATTTTAATCTTATTGATAAAATTACCTTTAACTTTGTTCTGTTCTTCCCAGGTGTCATACACACTTAGGAAGATAATGTTCATAAATTTTGTTCTACTCCGGAGGAAAAGTAGGGATAAGTCCAATATTATTATAAGTTGCAAATATCACATCTTAATGATTTGTCAACTTTGTAGCTATTGTTGAAGGAATCTTTTACTTTGTGAGAACATGAAAGGAATTGGATTCTTTTTTTTTTTTTAATTGAATGGTAACTATGTACATTAATGCACTTCTGGGGTACAGTGTGGGGTTTTCACACACAATCCAAAACACTTCCATCAAACTGGTTAACAGCCTTCATGTCATTTTCTTAGTTATTATTTTAAAATGTTCACATTCTACTCTTAGAAAGATTCACTTGTACCTTGGTAAGATAAACCTCAGAAGTGATCCCTCCAATCCCCCTCCCTCTACCCATTTCCCCCCTCCCTTATCCCCCCCACCCCATATTCTTAAGCTGTTATTAGGTTAGAGCTTTCATGTAAAAGGTATAAATTAGTTTCACAATAGGGGTGTGTACATTGGATACTTTTTCTTCCATTCTTGTGATACTTTGCTCAGAAGAACATTCTCCATCCATGTGAACATGAAGGATGTAAATTCTCCATCCTTCTTAATGGCTGCATAGTACTCCATGGTGTACATATACCACAGTTTGTTGATCCATTCGTGGATTGATGGGCACTTGGGCTTCTTCCATGACCTGGCGATTATGAATTGGGCTGCAATAAACATTCTGATACAAATGTCTTTGTTGTAATGCGATTTTTTTGTCATCTGGGAATATACCCAACAAAGGAATTGCAGGGTCAAATTTCAGGTCTATTTTTAGTTCTCTAAGTGTTCTCCAGATGTCTTTCCAAAAGGAATGTATTAGTTTACATTCCCATCAGCAGTGTAGGAGTGTTCCCTTTTCTCCACATCCACACCAGCATCTCTGGTTTTGGGATTTTGTGATAT
>CAUYTI010055720.1:0-19222 GCA_963575145.1 Galago senegalensis | reverse complement strand
TTCTCTGTGGATTCTGGTTATTAAACCTTTGTCAGAGACATAACCTGCAAATATCTTCTCCCATTCTGAGGGCTGTCTGCTTGCTTTACTTACTGTGTTCTTATCTGTGCAGAAGCTTTTTCGTTTGATCAGATCCCAGTAACGTATTTTTGGTGTTGCTTCAATTGCCCAGGGGGTCCTTCTTATAAAATATTTGCCCAGGCCGATTTCTTCAAGTGTTTTCCCTGTACTTTCTTCTAGTATTTTTATAGTTTCATGTAGATGTTGGTGTGGATGTGGAGAAAAAGGAATACTTTTGCACTGCTGGTGGGAATGCAAACTAATATGTTCCTTTTGGAAAGATGTTTAGAGATTCCTTAGGGATCTAAAAATACACATGCCATTTGATCCTTCAATTCCTCTGTTAGGTATATATCCAGAGGATCAAAAAGCACTTTATAACAAAGGTATTTCCACCAGAATGTTTATTGCAGCCCAATTCATAATTGCTAAGTCATGGAAGAAGCCCAAGTGCCCATCGACCCAAGAACGGATTAATAAATTGTGGTATGAATATTATGCAGTCTTAAAAAAGATGGAGACTTTACCTCTTTCATGTTTATATGGATGGAGGTGGAACATATTCTTCTTAGCATAGTATCTCAAAAATGGAAGAAAAAGTATCCAATGTACGCAGCCCTAGTATGAAACTAATTTATAAGCACCCACACTTCCGTATGAAAGCTATAACCCAACTACAGCCCAAAATGAAGGGGAAGGAGGAGAGGGAGGGAGAGGAGAGGGGAAGATGGGTGGAGGGAGGGCAATTGGTGGGACCACACCTATGGTACATTTTACAAGGGTACATGTTAAATTTACTGAGGGTAGAATATAAATATCTTAACACAATAACTAAGAAAATGCGGTGAAGGCTGTGTTAACCAGTTTGATGAAAGTATTTCAAATTGTATATAAAACCGGCACATTGTATCCCATAATTTCATTAATGTACACAGCTATGATTTAATAATAATAAAAAAGAATATATGTCAAACAAATTGATAACGAAAATACAACATATCACATATGTGGGATGCTGCTAAAAACATGCTCAGTGAGTAATTGAGAGCTTAAATAATACTACTAGAAAAGAAAAAAGTTACCTAAGATTTCCTCAGAGAAACTAGAATTTTAAAAAAGGATAAAATGCAAAGTAACGAGAAGGAAGAAATAATAAAAATAAAAGTAGAAATCAAGGGCTAGAAAGGAAACAAAAAAGTTAATTAACAAAGGCAAAATTCTGTTCTTTGGAAAGATAAAGTCCTATTAGTCTGGTCAAGAAAAAGAATGAGAGAGCCCACAACCACAAATTAGCCATATCAGTAAAGAGAAAAGGATTGTCATGGTAGGTCCTATAGACATTAAAAGGATCATAAGAAAATATTCACAACTTTATACCATCATATTTTATGACTATGTTTAAGAGGAAATTTAGATTGCTCCCAACTACTACAAGAAGAAACAGAAAATCTGAATAATCCTACAACAATTAAATTGAATTCATAATCAAAATCTTTCCCACAAAGAAAACTATGCCCAGGTGGTTTGACTGGTAAGTTCTGACATTTGAGCAAGAATTAAAACCAATCTTGCAGAAACTCAGGGGAAAAAAATGCTATTTCATGAGCCCAATATAACCTGGTACCAAAACCTGAGAAAGATGGCACTAAAAGAAGAATGATTACAAATTAATTTGTCATGCCACATGGATGAAAAAAGTATTAAAATAAACTTTGGCAGTACACAAAAAGGAGGATACATCACGATTGGGTAGGGATTATCCCAACAATGCAAGGTTAGTTTATAACTTAATGTAGTGTTCACTGCATTAACAAAGGAGAAAAGCTGTATGATCACCCAACCTGGTTAAAAGCATTTAACAATTCATCATTCATTCATGATAAATAACCAGCAACTGAGAAATGTAAAGACTTCCTCAGGGAAAGAAAAGCTGACAAATGCATGAGATTTGCCCTCAAAACAAAAACAAGAACAAAAACCTGACAACTAAGAATATACTTAAAGTGAAATAGTGTGTTTTCCCTAAGATCAAGAATGTCCCCCTTTCGTTTCTTCAGTTCGTTAATGGAGGACCCAGCAAGTGCAGTGAATCAGGAAAATCAAATATAAAAGGTGGAAATATCTAAAGGAATATTTCAAAATTCCTTTTGTGGATGACAGATAACATTATTTACGTAGAAAACCCTTAAGAACCTACAAATGCAACCATTAGACCAAATGAGTAAATTTAACAAGGCTGTACTTTACATACAGGTTTAAAGTTTAAAAGTCAATTGTATTTTAATAAATACTAACAACAAACAAATGGAAGTGATAACAGAAAATTCTATGAATGATGGCATCAGTAAAATAGTTTTTAAAAACGTGTTTTAAAAAGACGTGCAATCGCTATATGAAATTTCAAAATCTTACTGAGAGAAATTGAAGAAATGAAATGGAAGTTCTGATTCTCACCCCATCAAACACCCCATCAAACAACGAACAAACTCTGCAAAATTGTAAAAATCATGAGGTCTTGGAAAATAAACCAAAAAATAGGCATGTTTTAGAGGGGATTTGACACTAAGAGGAAGGGAATGGCATGGAAAAATTTTCTGTTTTATAGTTTTTGTCCGTATAAAGTATGCAGGCTAGCAGAAATTCCAGTGTAGAACTCACAGTCTTGTCTAAAGAACCAGAGTTAAGAGTTTATGACAACCACAGCTACTGAGTAGTAAGTAAAGGGGAAATCTCAGCAAGGAGAGGGCTATGCCAGATTCTACTTGCAAACTTCTACAAAATCACCAGCTGACCCCAAACTCACCTCTGTAAGATAGATAGTACAGCCCAGCTCAACATAAAAAACTTATTTGAATTGCTCAAAGATAGTTCAGGATTTCAGTGCAACCAAGTTAATTGTCTACTAAAACAAAAAGTGCTTACTAGGAGAGTGTAACAGAACCCACAATCTCTATCGCATAAAATTCACAATATCAGCATACAATTCTAAGTTGCTTAACATGTGAAGAACAAAGAAAATATGACCCTTTCTTATGAGGAGACCAACCTCAAGAGAACCTATATGTTGGAATTACTATACAATAAGCTGTCATATCTTATTTGTGAATTGGAAAGCTCAGAAATACTGAGTTAGAGGACTTAAATTGCCTGACTTCACAATTTACTTTGAAGTCACAGTAATCAGTACAGTGTGATGATGCTAGCATAAAAACATGTAGATAAAAGATGTAAAATAACCCCCAAATTGGTAAATATTTTTATGCTTATTTGATTTTTGGCAAACTTAACCAAATCAACCCAGGAGCAGGGTTTTTTTTCTTTTCTGCCATTCAGTCACATATTGTAAGAAGAGTTGTATTAGGCCATGCATGCATTAAGTGTACAAACACTAATGAAAGCAGATTGGGAGGGGGGCGGTTGTGATATCCGACACCACAGATAAGCAAAACAGTCCTTAAGTAATCTGTATGTGGTCTGTGGTTTGCAGGTTTGACACCCTTGCTGAGTAAGAAAAGTCAGCAAAATAGTGCTGGAATATCTGGAAATACTGCAAAATAGTGCTGGAGTATGCCTCCAAATAAAACAATATGGAGGAATGAACCTGTTCCCAACTTACACCATTCAAAAAAAATCCCAGATGAATTATAGTCCTTATCAAAAAGCTAAAGCTGGCTTGGTGCCTGTGGCTCAATGGCTAAGGCGCCAGCCACATACACCTAAGGTGGTGGGTTCGAGTCCAGCCCAGGCCCGCCAAACAACGGCTGCAACTAAAAAATAGCCGTTTGTTGTGGCAGATGCCTGTGGTCCCAGCTACTTGGGAGGCTGAGGCAGGAGACTTGTTTAAGCCCAAGAGTTGGAGGTTGCTGTAAGCTGTGATGTCAGAGCACTCTACCCAGGGGGACAGCTTGAGGCTCTGTCCCCCCCCCCCCAAAAAAGCTAAAGCTTTTTCTGTAAGGCACATAGGAGAAAATATTTGTGACTAAGTGTAGAAAAAATTGTTTTATGTAGAAAGCAGTAACCATGAAGGTTGCTAAGTTAGACTTCCTCAGTATAAAAAGCATCTCATTAAAAGACACTGTAAAAAATGAATGAAGCAAGTCAAGAGTGGGAGAAAATATTTTCAAAATATTTTTGAAATAGTATTGTATGTGGAATTTATAAAGAATTTCTATAACTTAGGAAAAATAGCCCAATTTTTTTTAAATGGGCAAAAGTTAGATACTTCACTGAAGATACATAGAAGTCCAATAAAGAAATGGAGAAGTGTGCATTATCATTAGACATTGGGAAAATGGAAGTTGAACCACAATGAAATCTTCACAACCCTGAGAATGTCTGCAAATTGGCCACATCAAATATTGATGAGGCTATGGAGTATCCAGGAACTCTCATATGTTGAAGGTGGAAGTGCAAATGGCTCTTCTGGAAAAAGGTCAAACAGTTTTTTATAAAACTAAACATACATTTTACCCAGTGATTCCAGGATTTCACTTTAGGTGTTTAGTTAAGAGAAATGAAAACATATGTCTACAAAAAGATGTGTGCTGACTTGAATGTTGGTAGCAGTTTTATTTACCATGGTTAAAAACATGGATATATGTCAGATACTCATCAATAGAAGAATGAACAAATTGTGATCTGTTCATGTATTGGAAAACTCAGCCCTATAAAAAACAGACTACTGTTATCATATACATTATCACAGATTGGTCTGAAAATCATACTGAGTCAAAAAAGCCAGACCCAAAAGAATATATACTGTTCAATTCTATTTATATGACATTCCAGAGAGGCTGAACCTATGGTGAAAAATACCAGATCAGTGGTTGCCTCTGGGGAATGGATGGGAAGAATTGACTGAGAAAGGGTCATAAGTGTTGATCTTGATAGGGTTGAGAGCTATATATAATTTATGTATTTGATAAATCTCAGATGGAACCATTAAGATGTTCCATGCTGTACAGGTTTTACTTTTTTTTTTTTTTTTGGTGCCGTTTTTGGTTCAGGGCTGGGTTTGAACCCGCCACCTCAGGCATATGGGGCTGGCACCCTACTCCTTTGAGCCACAGGCACCACCCTGTATAGATTTTACTTAAACGAAAATAAAAACAAAAACAAAAAGTAAACAGTGAATGCTAGTTGTTAATGTGCATCCTTAAGTGTTCACAGTTAAACTGCCTGCTACATCATTTTTAACATATTAAAAAAGTAAGATTAATACATAATGGGAAGGTTAGGTGGGTAGATAATGTAATAGCGCAAATAAAACAATTGTATTATTAGAATCTAGTTAATGAGTATAAATGGATATTTATAGTTTTTCTTAACTTTAATGGACATAGGAGTTTTTTGGTAATACAGAAATGCATGTTCACTGAGGTATCTGAGAAGTTGAAATAGATACTTGGAAATAGATGGAAGTTTTTCTTTTTTTCATTATTGTTTGGCATTCATTCAGGGTGCAAAGAATTAGGTTATACTGATTGTATTTGTTAGATACAGTCTCTTTTATAACTGTGGCCTGCCCCGAAGAGATGTGCTGTACACCTTGATTCCCTATCCCCTTCTCTCCCCTCTCTCCCTGCTCATTCCCCTACCCTCCCCCTCGTATTAGCTCATCTACTGCCTTCATTTTAGAATTGAGTACGTTGGATTCTTGCTTTTCTATTCTTGTGATGTTTTATTAAGAAGGATGTATTAACCTCCATCCAGGTTAATACAAAAGATGTAAAGTCTTCATCTTTTTTAGTGTCTGAATAGTATTCCATGGTGTGTGTATATATGTGTGTGTGTGTGTGTGTATATATATACATATATATATATATATATATATATACACACTGCAGTTTGTTAATCCATTCCTGGCTTGGTGGAGATTTAGGCTGTTTCCGCATTTTGGCAATTATAAATTGAGCTAAACAGTCTAGTGCAAATGTCCTTATGATAGGATTTTTTTTTTTCTGAGTTGATGCCTAGTAATGGGATTGCAGGATCAAGTGAGAGATATAATTTGAGTTCTTTGAGGATTCTCCATACTTCTTCCAAAAATGTTGTATTGCTTTGCAGTCCCACCAGCAGTGTAAAAGCATTCCCTTCTCTCCACATCCACACCAGCATCTGTAGCTTTGAGACTTTGTGATGTAGGCCTTTCTCATTGGGGTTAGATAATATCTCAGAGTAGTTTTTTTTTTTTTTTTTGAGACAGAGCCTCAAGCTATCCCCCTGGGTAGAGTGCCGTGGCATCACAGCTCACAGCAACCTCCAACTCCTGGGCTCAAGTGAGTCTTCTGTCTCTGCCTCCAGCGGGTTCTCAGAGTAGTTTTGATTTGCATTTCTCTGATGATTAGGGATGTTGAGCATTTTTTTCATGTTTGTTAGCCATTTATCTATCTTCTTTAGAGAAAGTTCTCTTGCCCAGTGACATATGGGATTGTTTGGTCTTTTTTTGTTGATTAATTGGGGTTCTCCATAGATTCTAGTTATCAAGTTTTTGTCTAATTCATGCTATGCAAATATCTTTTCCCATTCTGAGTGTTATTTGCTTTGGTTGTTGTTTCCTTAGCTGCATAGAAGCTTTTTAGTTTAATTAAGTACCATTTGTTTATTTTTGTTGTTGCAAATGCCATGGAAGTCATCTTCTTAAAATCTTCCCCAGGCTGATATCTTCAAGTGTTTTTCCCACACTTTCTTCAAGGACTTTTATTGTTTCATGCCTGAGATTTAAATCTTTTATCCATCTTGAATCAATTTTTGTAAGTGGTGAGAGGTACAGGTCCAGTTTCAGTCTTTTACATGTGGTTTTGAAGTTCTTGCAGTACCATTTATTGAATAGGGATTCTTTTCCTCAGTGTATGTTCTTGTTTGGTTTATAAAAGATAGGTGGCTGTAAGAGGTTAGTTTCATCACATGGTTTTCTATTTGGTTCCAAATGTCAGTGTCTCTGTTTTTGTGCCAGTACTATGCTGTTTTGATAACTTTGGCCTTGTAGTATATCTGGAAGTCTGGTAGGGTGATACACTTAGCTTTGTTTTTATTACTAAGAATTGCCTTGGTTATATGGTTCTTCTGGGTCCATACAAAGTGAAGAATTATTCTTGGGCGGTGCCTGTGGCTTAAAGGAGTAGGGCGCTGGCCCATATGCTGGAGGTGGTGGGTTCAAAACTCAGCCCCAGCCAAAAACTGCAAAAAAAAAAGTGAAGAATTATTCTTTCCAAATCTTGAAAGTATGATGAGGTATTTTAATGGGGATTGCATGGAACCTGTAGATTGCTTTGCGTAGTATAGACATTTTCATAGTGTTTATTGTTCTCAGCCATGAGCATGATATGTTCTTCCATTTGTTAATATCTTCTGCTGTTTCTTAGAGTTTCGTGATTTTTCTTTGTAGACGTTCTTCACCTCTTTTGAAATTTGTGTATATTCCTAGGTAATTAATTTTATTTTGAAGCTACTGTGAAGAGATTGTCTTTGATTAGCTTCTTATCTTGGCTGTTATTGGCATTGGCATACAAAGGCTACTGATTTGTGGACATTGATTTTATATCCTCAAACATTACTGTATTGTTTGATCACTTCCAAAGTCTTGTGGTTGAGTCTGGGGTTCTCTAAGTATAGGATCATATTGTCATCAAAAAGTGAGAGTTTGACTCCTCTGAACCCATTTGGATGCCGTTTATGTCCATCTCTGGTCTGATTGTATTGGCTAGAACTTGCAGCCCTATGTTGAATAGTAGTGGTGATAGAAGACAACCTGATCTGGTTCCAGTTCTATGTGGAAAAGCTTTCAGTTTTATTCCATTTAGTATAATATTAACTGTGGGTTTATCATAGATGGCTTTGATCAGATTAAAAAATGTACCATGTATGCCTAAATTATTAAATGTTCTAATTAGAAGAGAATGAATTTTATTGATTGCATTTTCTGCAACTATTGAGAGGATCATATGGTCTTTGTTTTTGTTTCTGTTGATATGGTGAATTATGTTTATGGGCTTATGTGTGTTAAACCAGCCTTGCATCCCTGGGATGAAACCTACTTGATCATGATGAATGACTTTTTAAATGTGTAGCTATAATCTGTTGGCTAGGATTTTATTGAGAATTTTTGTGTCCATAGTCATTAGTGAAATTGGTCTGAAATTCTCCTTTGTAGTTGGGTCTTTTCCTGGTTTTGGTATCAGGGTGATGTTTGCTTTGTAGAATGTGTTGGGGAAGATTCCTTCCTTCTCAATTTTTTGGAATAATTTCTGCAGTATGGGTATAAGCTCTTCTTTTAAGGTTTGATGGAATTCTCATGTGATGCCATCTGGACCAGGGCTTTTTTTAATTGGGAGTTTTTTTATTGTTTTTTGATCTGAGTTCTTGAAATCAGTCAGATTTATTTCTTCTTGATTATGTCTAGGGGGAGAGTGTGAGTCCATGTATTGATCCATTTCTTTCACATTGTTAAATTTCTGGGCCTAGAGTTTCTTGTAGTACTCAGAGATGATCTCTTGTATCTCTGTGGCATCTGTTGTTATTTCCCCTTTATCATTTCTTTTTTTTCTTTAATTAAATCATAGCAGTGTATACATTAATACTATCATGGGGTACAGTGTACTGTTTCTGTATACAATTTGAAATACTTTGATCCAACTAGTTAACATAGCCTTCATGTCTTTTTCTTAGTTATTGTGTTGAGACATTTATATTCTACATTTAGAGAGATTCACATGTACCCTTATAGAATGAACCATAGATATGATCCCACCAATCACTCTCCCTCCACCCACCCACCCCACCTCCTTTATCATTTCTGATTGAGGTTATTACAGATTTTACTTTTTTGTTTCTAGTTAACCTGGCCAAAGGTTATCAATTTTATTTATTTTTTCTAAGAACCAACTTTTTGTTTCACTAATTTTCTGAATGATTCTTTTGTTTTCAGTTTCTTTAATCTCTAATTTTGTTTATTTCTCATCTTCTGCTGGGTTTGGGATTAGATTGTTCTTCTATTTCCAATCCCATAAGATGATTCATTAGTTTGTTGATGTGCTCTCTTTCTGTTTTTAAAATGTAGGCATCAAATGTGCTAAATTTCCCTTTTAGGACTGCTTTTGCTATATCCCACAGTTTTTGGTGACTTGTGTCTTCATTGTTATGTTTGAGGAATTTAATAATTTCCTCTTTTATCTTTTCTTGAACCCAACTATCAATCAGCATAAGGTTATTTAATTTCCAAGTCTTTGTGTGGGAATAAATGTTTTTGTTAGAGTTGAATTCTACCTTTATTGCTGTGTGGTCTGAGAAGATACAATTTCTGTTCTTTTAATTTTGCTGAGATTTAATTTGTATCCTAGGATGTGGTTGATTTTAGAGTACATACTATGGGCTGACAAGAAAAATGTATATTCCTTAGCTTTGGGATGGTGTATTTTGTATATGTCTATTAATCTCATTTGTTCTAGGGTCAAATTTACGTTCTTTGTATCTTTGTTTAGTTTCGTTTCTGTTTAAAGGATCTGTCCAATTCTGTCAGAGGGGTGTTAAAGTCCCCAACTATTATGGTATTATGTGATATCATACTGCTCAGACCCATCAAGGTCTGCTTCTTAAATCTGAGACCATTTAAGTTGGATGCATAATTAGTTAAAATTGAAATGTTGTATAGTTCCTTTGACCCAATATAAAGTGTCCATCTTTGTTTTTCTTAACTTTAGTTGCTTTAAATATTCTTGTATCTGAAAATAAGATTGCAATCCCTCTGTTCTTCTGATTTCCTTTTGCTTAAAATACTGTTTTTCATCCTTTAACCCTGAGTCTTGATTTATCCTTTAAGACTAGGTGTGTCTCTTGGAGATAGTATATGGATGGCTCATGCTTTTTGTTATCAAATCAACCAGGTTATGCCTTTTCAGTGGTGAATTCAGTCCATTGAAATTTATTGAGAGAATACATAAGTGTGGTGTTCTATTCATCTTATTTTGTGAAAGTCTGTTGTGTGGTTTTATCCTTTTGCTCTATTGTGGAAGCAAGTTTTGACTTTTAGCTTCTGGGTGTTTACTTTGCTGGTGGTCTATTGTGATGATCAGTGTTGAGAATAGGTCTGAGTATTTCCTGTAGAGCTGTCTTGTTGTGGCAGATTTCCTCAGTGCTTCTATATCTGCAAAAAATTTGATTGCTTCATCAATTTTGAAGCTTAGTTTAGAAGGATACAGAATTTGGGGCTGAGAATTGTTTTATTTAATAATGTTGAAGGTGGCTAACCATGCTCTTCAGGCTTGGAAGGTTTCAGTTGAAGAGTCTGCTGTCATCCTAATGGCTGTGCCTCTATAGGTCAGTTTGTGCTTATTCTTGGCTACTTACAGAATTTTTTCTTTCATCTTGACTTCAGATAGGTTCTTTATAATGTCTCTTGGAGAGGCTCTGTTTGAATTGAGATGACTGAGATCTACTATCCATCTGGAAGGAGTGTTGGGATCCTTAGTAAAAATTGTGAAGTTTTCATTTATGATAGTCTTTAGTAGGGCTTCCTTTCCTTTGGGACAATCTTCTTCCCCTTCAGGAATCCCTGTTATTCTTATGTTTGAATGCCTTATGGAGTCTCGTTCTCTAAGCACCTGTTCTGCTTTCTCTCTCTTCTTTAACTACCTGGATTAACTCAAAAACTTTATTCTCTTGCTCTGAGATTCTTTCTTCTTCGTGGTCTAACCTATTTTTGATAGTTTCTACTGCATCTTTATATTCCCTGATTATTTTCTTCATTTCCTAAGCTCTGCCATATCCTTTGCATATTTCTCATCTGAGTTTTTGTTCTGTCTTTCCATTTTCTCAGCCATTCCTTTTAATGTCTTTATCACTCATATTTTAAATTCCATTTCTGTCAAGTCCATTAATTCTTTATAGGTAGAGTCTGCTGCCTCGTGATCCCTTGTGGGAGTTCCTCTGTTTTGGTTTTTCGTGTTACCTGAACTTTTCTATTGGTTCTCCTCATGTGTTCTTTCTTCTTGTTCACCTCCTTGTCCTGCTTTTTCCTTCTCCCTGCCTCCTTTGTTCAAACAGATGTCCTTGCTGCTGATGACAGTATGTTGCAATATGTTACCAGGATACCAGGTGGTGCTGTGCTTTTTGGGGGGAGTCAGAGATCACAGGTAATAACCTCTGTGGTCCTTATTCCAAACTTAATTGCCTTTGTTGATTGCCTGATTGTTTCCTCAGTATTCAAAACTCTGCCAGGTTCAGATCCTAAAGCTCACAAGAATCCTTCAGGGGCAGGTTTCACAGTGCCCCCTGACTCTAGTCCCGTGGGGTGCAGGAGTCCCTCAGCCTGTCCCAAGAGTGGAGTTCTGATCCTGGCAGGCAGAATTAGGATGGCCGTGCTTTAGGCCCCTGCTAAGAACCTAATGACCTTCACGCAGTGGTAGCACCCTGGCTGTGGAGGCCTTAGTGCAGTTGCCTTGCTAGGCACCCTACCTATGGCAGATCCACTCCCAACTGGCATTCAAATTTGGTTGCTGTATTGTTTGAGTCTGCCACTCTTCAAGCCTTCCACTTAGTGCACAGCTTCCCCAACAACTGAAAACTCTGAAAAGTCTTCCTCTGGTCTGGACCTAGCGGTGGGGAATGGGGGCAGGTGATCACAGCCCATAAGGATCACTTGAAATCTGATCACTTCATCAGATTTCCATTGCTTTGGGTCTTATGGTTGAACTTTTCTCTGAGATCTCCCCCCTAGAAGTTTGCTTGATTCTCATAAATGTGTAGACGTCGGTACTACATACAGGTCTTTATTCAAACTTGAGGAATAGAGTGGGTTGTTAAAATTGTCCTTATTTTACTAGCATTAAAGACTTTGGTATAAAGCTACTACTGACATCCCTGGATTATGTGCTAGAACTTAATTTGTGTCAGTGATTAGGATCAGCATTAGCATGTTTTTTAAATTCTATTTTGTGTGCATTCTTGTAAAATTATGCAATTGAGAGTACCATAGCACAGCCCAGTGAGCTCACTTGAGAGCTAAGTACAGCTCAGGTACCTATAATCTAGACACACTCTGTTCTGTTTTGATACCCTGATATTCTAGGATGTGTATTTGTTGAATGAGTTTCTTTTGTTTGTTTCTTTCTTTGTTTTTTTTGAGAATGAGTCTCACTCTCTTGCCTGGGGTTGCGTGCCTTGGCATCCTAGCTCACAGCAACCTCAAACTCTTGGGCTTAGTCAGTCTCCTTGCCTCAGCCTCTGGAGTAGCTAGAGCTGCATTCCTGTAACACAATGCCTGGCTAGTTTTTCTATTTTAGTAGAGATGAGGTCTTTTGCTCAGGCTGGTCTCAAACTCCAGAGCTCAGGTGATTCACTTGCCTTAGCCTCCCAGAGTGCTAGGATTACAGAAATGAGCCACCATGCCTGACTATGAGTTTGTTTTTGAATGGTTGCTATTTCACTGCTGTAAGATAAAATTGAAAAAGGTTTTCTGTACAGAGTGAAGGGTTACACTAATTAAGGACCCTGTTAAATTGTCTCCAGATTTAGTTACTGCCTAGTATGCCTTGATTATGAAGGAATATAAGTGCTTGTTGACTATTGTTGATGATTCAACTTTTTGAAATAAATTTCCTGATACTATGTTTACATTTCAATATCCTAAGATTTCAAGAGATACAGTTATTAGCATTTATAGATGTAGTAGCTTAAAACAACTTGAATTTGCAATGACTTGTTTCTCAGGATTGTCTGTATTTTGCAAACAAAACAAAATATAGGAGAAAAAATTAGATTATGAGGCAAATAAAAGGTATTATTCTTAATCATTGATTAAGATTTTTAGTTTAATCAACAATCACTTTGTTTCTAGTGACATAAAATAAGTGAATTACATTTAAACATTTTTAATTATTACTTTATTTTATGTCTTTCAGTAATATTTGCAGTTCTTTAAGTTTCCCCTCTCGTAAAAAACTGAAACAGCAGATTTAAACTATCATTCTACAGAAGTGTATCCTGAAGAATTTAGGATTTTAAGCCATCCAGAAGTAGATATCAATCCTGGCTTTTATCACATTAGGTCTATGACCATTTAAGTTATTTAACTGCTCATGTTTCTTTCCTACTTTTTAAAAATAATGGCAATGGTATTTCATGTTACAAGGTTGATGTGAGTACGTAGCATAAATTCAATAATGTGTATAAAACACATAGCAAATGCTTTCAATAAGTTGACAGCTTTGGGGTAAGTTTTCTGCAGACAATGAAAACTTCATTGTTCACTTGTATCCCTTGCAAATTTGTTAAGTATAATGTGGTTTCTAAGGATCCTTTTTCATTGGTGGAAGGAAGGTACAAAACTGTGGAGGTAGGTGCTTTCCATTCCGCATCTAGCAATTTTGTAGTGATGATGGAGTATACAGGCAGTACATGCAATTATGGAGACCTTCTGTTATAACAGTGGTTAGCTCTTCATTCCTGAGCTAGTTCAAATACAAACTTCTGGTCTCAGGTCATATATAAAAATGAAAGGTTATCCTGTTGTGAGTAGAAATAATTATGGATGCATAGATAACAGGTTATTCCCTAGAAATCTGTATTATTTGAATATAATAGTAATCAAAAGCTGGATCATGAAGTAACTTTTTTTTGTTCGTACTGTTCTGTTAATTTATTAACCCCTTTAATTTTTATTCCATGTCCAGCATGCTTTAAATTTTCCACAGTGACAAATTCTATTTGATTTGAAGAAGAAATATGTCCTAGGCAAGAAGATCAGGAAAAATAACAAATTAGTAAAATCAGTTTCTTCCTTTTGACATTCGTTGTTTAACTGAAGGAGGAAATCATGCAGATATGTCAGGAACAGTAAAACTAGTTTAAAGGTTTAACATTCTGTGTGATACAAGCCTTCCTTTGCCCAAAATAGATGTTGTTTTCTTGAACTTGGTTCTCATTGCTTCTCTTTTATCTCCCTGTAAGAAGTATGTGAATAAAATACATATGTCCTCAATGCAAAAAAGTACATTAATTGACACAAATACATAATGTCTAGGTGATTGAACCAGTATAAAATGCTAATTTAAATGTGTGTATAAAATGTGTATGAGTATACAACTTGTCAATCATATATTAGATTTTAAAATTTAATTTCAGTTTTCAAAGGTTAATTTATTCTTAGATGAAGAAAGTCTTCAGTGTGTTAATTTTACTGATACTTATTGTAAAAGTGATTACTAGGTAAATTTAGTGAGGCTTTCTGCCAAGTTTACCACCAAGCCAGTCTGTTGGTTTAGTGATCAACTAATATATTGTAGGCCAACAAATGTTTTTGATATGTTAGTATATTTATGATTTCAGTAGCTATTCCACTCTTTTCCTCACATCTTTTTAATTCAAGCTGGATATGTATGGAAGGAAGGTACACAGTTGATAGTGTGATAATCTACCTTTAAGAAATTGTGTTCTATTCAAAGAACGTCAGGACTTATATGAGATACCAACACAGGCTTGCTCATCTTCCTGTATACTGACATAGGGCCAGCATTGTGGTTGGTTTGTGGTCTATTACATCTTATTTCAACATATCATAATGTTTTATGCTAATTAGTGAACAGTCAAGTATTGATCATGCAGAATTTATCTGAGACCAATTTTTGCCTGGTATTTTTCAATACTTAAGAGTTTTAAGATGTCCTAAAGATAAATGGTCAAATAAGTTAGGAAATAGTGTGCCAATGTGTTTGGATATTGCTATCGTTGTTATAGTAATAAACTTAATAATTTCTTTAGGATGTGTTTTTGATTTCACATAGCACATATTTTTATTATTTTGACATTTTCAGAGTTACTCTTCTCTATCCTTAATACAAACTGCTTGATGTTGTGCAGGTTTTTGCTTGTCCCCATTGAATAATACATAGACATTTCTTGTAGACTTGCCTTAATATTACTTAGATGCATTGAAACATAATTTAGTGTAAACTTAGGCTAACCAAAAGAGCAATTTATGCTCTGTTATATAACCAACAAAAGTCCAATTAACATCAATGTAAGGAGTGACAGATACTGTTTTTTACGTAGTTTGCAGGTTACTGTGAGGTCCATAATCCATTTAAAGTAAAGTCTTACACTTTACTTGATATAGAATAGTAACTTGTAAAGATGATTGCTATTAAATATTTTACTGATTCTAAGGTACACATTTTTTCACTTTGGGATGCTTCTTATAAATAAAATTGAAAGAGGTTTTTCCTTTTAAGCATTATACAAAATGTTACATTTTAAGTAACATTTATGGCTTATTGAAGTTTATTGAATGTATAAGTAGTTTCATATAGTTACAATCAGTGCTAAAAATTTATCTAAAATTTTTCCTGCATTCCTTTCCTACATTTTGGTAACCTAAGAGATGAAATTTTTCTCCAATGTTAGGATTTAGTGTGACTAGCAATACTGTGAAGATACTAATTGAGTCACCAAATAAATACCTTGTTTGCTGGGTGGTAGGTACACAGAGACCTTTGGGAGCTCAGGGTCTTGTGGGAAAATGCAGTGTAGTCAGGCATAGTCAATCTTTTAAGGGAGAGTAAGTGATTAAAGCTGCCTGATTTGACGTCCCCACCTCAAAAGCATCTTAAAAATTGACCTGGTTTGCTAGGCATAATAGTAAAGTTAAAAGGTAGCTAGGGACAGTTGTTAATAAATGCATGTGGAAAAAATTGGTACCAAAAGGCCTACAAGAGATAGAGAGGACATTGTGTCAGGAAAGAATGAATAGGCTCAAGTTGGCATGTTAGCATTACTTGCCTCCTATACTAATGCCAAAGTGTGCTTGAAATGATGCAGTATAGGAAATAACAGTGTGCTTTTTATACATTGTTATCTAAGATTAAAAGCAGAGTTTTTAATAGAAATGTCAGTATGATGTGGATTAGTATTTATTCTATGGCAATATTTTGATCTTAATTTTGGTAAAAGGTAATACATTCACACGGCTTAAAAATATGTTTATGTTTGCGTACATATGCGTGCAGTATATACAAACATACATTGAAAAGTCTTCCCACCCTCTCCCTTGTTTTAAACTACTCTTCATGATATGTGTGTAGCAAATACTTAAAAATCTTTTTATCTGTCCTTTTTTTAATATATATGCGAAGAGTAATGTACTATGCTTACCTACTCTTGCTTTTTTCACTTAATATATTTTAGGGACTTTTCCTTGTAAATTCATAGGGAACCTTCTTTATCATATGTGAAATTACCATCTGTACTTTTTTGTAGGGACTTTCTGTTCCAGTTTTTACTTCTTTCTTGTGTTTTTTACCTTTTTTTAAATTAGGTAGAATTTTCATGTGGCAAAGTACACAAATAATGATTAGATTTGACAGATGCATATACCAGGGTATCAAGATATATAACATTTCTATCCTCCAGAAGGTTTTTTTATACTTCCCAGTGGTTCTTCTGGACGCAACCACCGTTTGAAATTTTTCACTTTTCAATTTGTTTTGCCACTTCTATAACTTCACATAAGTGGAATTACTTATGTGTAGTTATATGTAATTACTTATGTAGTCATAAAGTTTCTCTTGATCATGAGTGATTAAAACTGCCTGATATTTCTGAGATTCATCTGTGAGTCAGTAATTCTTTTTTAAGATAGTTCTGTTGTTCACAATCCTTAGCATTTCCATATACATTTTGGATCAGCCTGTCAATTGCTATAAAGTTTTTTTTTTGCTGAAACTATGAGTGTAATAGATAAACAGATAGGCCACATTATTAAGGGAAAATAGGCATGTTAACATTGAGTCATCTATCAACACAGGGTTTCTCTTTGTATACTTAGGTTTTTAAAAATATCTTATGGCAAGGTTTTTAATTTGAGCAGAGACCCCTGTCATATGTTGATGTTTTCCCTCCATGTAGGTTAGCTCCATCTTTTTTTCTAACCTTTCTGGCCCCACATTCTGATTCCAGAAACAAAAGACTGTAGTTTTCTGTTTGAGTTCTAGTTGCCTTGTCTAAATATACTTTTGTCTGATTAGGTTATATCCAAAATATTTATTTGTATGGCTTTGACACATTTATAATTACATTTATCTAGAAGCTTTATACGAGGCCCTCAGTATCTATGGGGGAATTGGTTTCAGGATCCCTCTTAGATTTCAAAGTCTATGGATGCTCAAGTCTCTGATATAAAATGAGTAGTATATAAGCCATGTGTGTCCTCCCATATACTTTTAAAAAATGGATTTCAGAAGCTGTTTTTTTTTCTCTTGCCAGAATATTATAGGGGTACACACATTTTGGTTACATAATTTGTTTTTATACATTTTAAGTCAAACTTATTCTGTCAAACCCAAAATGTGTGCATTGCTCCAATTTGGTGTGAATTTACTGTACCTCTCCTGCCCCCTCACCCTTCTTTGAGTTTTACTTCCATATATGTACATAAATGTTGATCAACTAGGTCCAGTTTAGTATTGAATACATGTGATGTTTGTTTTTCTATTCTGGCAATATTTCATGTAGGAGAATGGTCTCTAATTCGTTAAATCATCTCTAGATTACTCATATTTCAGACAATGTAAATGCTGTGTAAATAGTTGTTATTGTATATATTTTTAAGTTTGCTTTTTTCAATTGCATTTTTTTTTAAACCTTTTTGGTCTTTGGTGGGTTAAATTCAAGGATGTGGAACTTTTGGACATGGAGGGCCAACTGTATTTTGTTATAAATTGGAATCTTTAAAAAAATTTTTTTTCTGACATAACCAAGTAAAGATTTTACTAGCTGGAAGTGTATTTATCATTTTAAAATCTTCCAATTTTGTGAGAGATATTGCAATAAATAATAGGACTGAGGCTTAAGTAAGTACACCCTGTGATAGCCTTTGGAAAGTGACCAAGTTAGGGTTGGGTTCCCTGTTAGCCGCTAGATTGATTACAAATTCTTAACAATTACTGTATTCTTCTCTAATTCCTTTCAAGGAGTAAATAAAGCACAATTTAAGCTCTTCCGTGCTGTATTTTAGATTCTGGTACTCGTGTCAGTGCCAGAGTAACTTGAGTGAAATGTTCTTGTATCATCAGAGCAGAATAGAATGTTGATATCTACACTTCTGTTAATTATTTTCAAAGAAAGAAATATCAGTTGTCTAATATTTCTCCCTTAGACTCATGAGTCTCTAGGATTTAGGTGATTCTTTTGTGATTTCAGCTACAGCATGCTACATATGTCCAGTAGAAGTCTGCTATCTTTTAAGTAAAGGAACCATTATGTCATGATTTTTTAATCAGCGTATCTTTGGGGAAAAAAGAAAAGATCTAAATTATCCTCTAATTATTTGGCTTTTTCTGACTTTTATGATCCAGTACATTTTATGTTTGACTTCTCTAAAAAAGCAAGAGAATTTGTAAAGTATTTCAAGGAGGTGCTAGAAAATTTTCAACCTTCCTTTTTAAACTGTCCAGTTACTGTAGCCCCCAAGTAGAGTATTTTGACATTTTCCTCCAGCCTAATGGCTGGTCCAGAGACCTGTAGCACTGAAGCCCTGCATAACAGGTGACTGTGTTGCCTGGCCACTGGAAGTGAGCACTTTTCACCATTTTCCTTTGAACTGTTGATCTAATTAGCTCACTAGTGATGTGTGAATTTAGAATTTAATCAGTTGTTTGATTTATTTTCCAAAGTTGTTTTGAAACATTCCTCCTCTTTGAAATTTTGATTATTTTGTAAATGTGTGAGAAATGGAACTTGAGTTTTAAAAATTGCCTTTTGATTCATTTTAAAAGTACAGCTTAGTACCTGAGAGACTTGGCAGTTCCATTCCAAGGCTTTTAAGCTCTTCCATCTCCCACTGACCAGAAGTTACTTTGAAATGATAAGTAGCAGCCTAGAAAATAGGAAGGATTATCTCTCTGCTGCCCATGTTCTGCAAAGAAATGTGAAGAAAAAATTAAGACTGTATTCTATATTAGAATGATTTCAAATTCTGTTTTTTGTCCATACTAGTGATAGGAGTACAATAATAATTTTCAGAAAAACTGAATATTTTTTTTTATTTTTTTTATTGAATGTTAACTATGTACATTAATGCACTTCTGGGGTACAGTGTGGGGTTTTCACATGCAATCTGAAATACTTCCATCAAACTGGTCAACACAGCCTTCATGTCATTTTCTTAGTTATT
>CAUYTI010055719.1:0-57594 GCA_963575145.1 Galago senegalensis | reverse complement strand
TTAAAGCAATAACTGAGAAAATGACATGAAGGCTGTGTTGACCAGTTTGATGGAAGTATTTCAGAATGCATGTGAAAACCCCACACTGTACCCCAGAAGAGTATCAATGTACATAGTTAACACTCAATAAAAAAAAAAGAGAAAAAAAAAATAAAATAAAATAAACATCTAAAATGGTGATAGTCATGTACTATCTTAGGAGAATTCAGAAAATAGTTATTCTAATAGGTTTCCCTCCTGCCCCTGTGGCTCAGATGAGTAATCCTGGTTGACAGAAGAGGTTATCTAGACATTACACTTCCCTCCATCGATAAGCTCAAGACTGTATTATATTCTTAGTACATAATATCATTGGTTTATATTGATTTTCTTTTCAAATAAATCCTAAAATAGGTCTTTATAAATTTGGTTATTTCATCATATCCAAACTGAAAAAGGCATGTTTATAATCGTCAATTACATTCTTATACGTTTTATCAAGAGAACTTCCATTTTTCAAAGTAGTATTTTCCCTATCCTATATATTTGGAACTTGAAACTAAATAGACAGCTAATGCCCAGAATAAAATTCTTATTTAAGTGTCTGGACATGGTTTCTAATGGAATTTTACACCTACCTCTGAAGTGACTTTTTGGTATTCAACACTCCATCCAAGTTCTATAGATATTAGTAGAGCAAATTACTTGAAATCCCTCCTGACTCCTCTATTTAAATTTCATTCCATTTGCTAGGGAATCTGTTGGCTGTACTTTTCAAACACATTCAGAGCACAAACACTCCTCCTCACCTTTCCAGTAACCTTGCTAGTCCACATCATCCTTATCTTTCCTCTACATCAGCAGTTCTCAACCTGTGGGTCGTGACCCACAGGAACTGTATTAGGGTTGCAGCATTAGGAAGTTGAGAACCACTGCTCTAGATTATGGAAGTTTACTGTCAGCATACTAGCCAGAGAGGTCCTTTTAAAACATAAGACACACATTTCTGTTCTTTGTTCAAAACCCAAAGTGTAATCAGTGTTAGGTGGAGAACAGCCTGTGCAGAATGGGGCGTCAGCTGTCAACCTCATACAGACTGAAAGATCTGAACATCTGGCATTGAACCTAGTTCTTAATCACACAATAAGAGGTTACCACATTTATATCCATAGGATTGTTTTCTTAGAGATTTCTAAAAATAGTATGGAAGAGTCTCTACTCCCACTTCTGACTTAAGTCCCAAGTCCCTTAAATCAAATACAGCATCTATGGACACAGGACAGTTTGGAATTTGGGGAACCTAGCTTTAGCAAGACAGGTAATCAGTCACCATCTTTAAAGGACACATTGTCCCTTGTCTCTGAGTACAAAGGACTCAGCATCATTTCTGGAAGAACGCAATCTTGTGTTTCTTCATCAGAAGTAAAAAGTGAGTATTTTTTAAAGTTCAGAACAGTTGTATTCTTTCCGTTAGATGTTAAGGAAGATTAGCATTTAGAAAAGGAGAAAAGAAAAACCCACATACTAAGGACAAAAGCCACCTGACACCTGATCCCTCGATTGCCTACGCCCTATTTATCGGTTTCTTCAGATGTACACAAAGGAAATACAAAGTCACAAATGCCTGTGGCGCAGCAGGGTTTTAAACACAGAAGATAAGAATTATTGCTCTTAACTATTTTGTCCTCTTAAACTTCATGTTGTTATATTAATTTTCTATAGTCAGCATAAAAGAAAATATACCTTCCATGAAATTACTATGACAAAGAAAATATTCAAGACTAGAAAGAATAAAAAAGAAAGGTATATCTAAAATCAAGTCTACCCACACAAAACGTCCAGTTCACATTCAACAAGGGAAACTGATGTGTAACCAGTTACAAAATATTCTAAGGATTGATTTTATTGCTTTCCTTGTTTTCATTCACCCCTTCCTATTCTTCACATGGTAGTAAGGTAGATGTGTTGTTTTTAAGTCCATGACAATAATTTACTATAAAAAGGAAAAGCCCCAAACAGTAAGATTGCAAAAATAAACAACAGATAAATTCTGGCAACTTTCAAACAAAACCATGAAAGTTGAAAACTCCCTGGCATGCAGAGATGGTTCTAAAAAATGTTGGGTCAGCTTTGTGACTATTTCTTGGCCCATATCTTAACATCTTCCAGCAACATGTGTAGAGACACCATTTATATCTGAAAAAAACACTTAAAACAAAACCTTTTACCACTGCTATCAGTTACTTGTGGTTACTTGTTAAGCAAGAAATATATCCTCCAGGAAAACATTTTAAGAAAATAATCGTAAATGAAGTTGAAGACTTATATACAATGATATACATAGTTAAAATTGATTAGAATGCAATTTAGAATTATGCAAATTTGTATAACACAGGAAGTTATTCCTGAATGACATCAATTTTTCTCAAGTGCTGTCAAAGAGTATACACATATACCATTTGATTTCAAATGTATAAAAATATGCTCAAAGCTGAATCAAACTCTCCATATTATAGTTTCTTTGAGGGAAAAAGAATAATATCCTATACTGTTGACTTTCATATTTCCAGTACCTACATCAACATCAGGAACATAATCTACACTCAGTGAAAAAAGAAAGTTACAAAATGAACAAATACATGTGGTGGGATGCTGGGTAAGGAGTCCCTTAGTATCAAACGATTCCAAGTCCAAGGCTGTTTAGCTGAATAGACCAAGCCCTGCTGCAGGAAGCAGACAGTTTCTATTCAAAGGAAAGGTGTTATGTCTCTTCTCTTAGTTTTGCAATATTAATCAGTAGGTTGTTTCTATCTGTTTTTTTTTTTTTGAAAGAAGCAAAAACAAAAGCAACTTGATAGGGTTCTTGAGCAGCTTAAATGGCAGAAGGCATGAAAAACATTTAGCATAGAAATATAAAGCACTAAATAAATAAGAGGTACAGTAGTAAACAGCACCCCTCAAGGACTATTGAGATGCACTTGTAAGCTTCTTTTCTGCTTGCTTTTAATTTTGTTCCCATAGTGCCCATCAGTGTCAGAATGTTGGGTAGCAATGCATCTAATACTTAATAGATGCTATCTTATCAGCCCTCACTTAAAAGTCCTCAATGATTCCCTGATGAATTCACCTCCTGTAGACACACAAGAGGCTTGGTGGCCTGGTCCATCTCTCCCTCTTCCTTCCCATCTTCCACTGCTATCTATTATGCAACTCAACCCCCAAAATAATTCTTTATATTCTCTGAATGCTCTACCTTCTAGACTGTGAGGCTATGCCCCAGCTTGGAATACAATTTGCGATTGATCTAACTTCTGATCTCTCTACCTATTCGTTTTCACTGAATTTCTTTTTATAACTTTAGCTTTCTTCAAAAATGTTCACTTCCTTAACTTTTTATTTTGAAATCATTTTAGATTTATAGAAGAGTTCTAAAGATAGCCCAGAGAGTTCCCGTATACCTTTCCTCTGATTCCTCCCATGATGACATCTTATGGTATGGTCACCAAACTAAGAAATAAACATTTGTACAATGGTTACTTTTATTTTTAAAATGATTTTATGTAGTTTAAAAATCTATGCTATTTTAGTTAGATCAATAATACACATGGTAGAATAAATGTAGAATAACAAGGCATATGTAGGTGGCTGACTTTTCCCTTAAGATTGATGTTGTAAAATATTTTCACTATATTTGCCATTATGTGTGACAAATCATCTAGGTTTGCTTGTTATTTGTGACATTTAAGTGGCAATCATTTAGACGCCCATTTGATATTTGATTTTCCTCTCTCAGTGCCAGAATTAAGCATATTTGCTCTACAAAAATGAACAAACATTAGGTTGGATCTCTCCAAATACCCTTCCTCCTCCCAACCTCCCCCCTCCCCTCCTCTCTCTTTCTCCTTTCCTCCTTTTTGGACTGTAATGCAATAATACATTTCTAAACTACTAAGAATAGATTATGAATGTTTTTACCATAACAAATAAATAAGCAAGAAGACGGTTATGTGTTAGCTAGATGTAAGCATTCCACATTGTATATCAAATCATCACATTGTACTCCATAAATGCAGTAATGTACATAGTTATAAATTAATAAACAATTTTAAAAAAGAACAAATAATACAAAAGTGATATAAAAGCATTTCTGTTTTTCATGTTCTTATTTATTCATATGATTATTTCCTAAAGACATCTTGAGTTGATGCTCCATGAGAATATTAATTTGGAATTGCGATGACAGAAATATTTTAAGTCTGCCCTGATAGAACTAGAAGAATTTAAGTAAAAACTTTATTTAATTGGTTTGGCCCTTTTTTGTCCCAACTCAGTTTCCTCCCCTGAACAAATAAATACAGCATACAGTGTGGTGAGCAGAACTGCTCAGAAAATTTGTTGCTTCCTGTTAATCCTACCCACGCTACAAACCTACTGATGCTATCATTTAAAATGTTGTACTTTTCTTTTTCTCTGGGAGAAAACTAATTTAAGTGATATGCAACATACAGAATGAAGGCCTTGACTTTTATATCAGATTTGCAATTCCCATATAGCTTTTCTATTTTGGGAAAACCGTGTAGAAGAGCAGAGAAATGCATTGGATTTGTTTCTAATAGATTAGTTTCAAAATTTCAAAGTTCAAATAGTGTCCTTAAGCTATTATAAACTCGGCCAAGTTATGTAACTACCAAAAGACACAGTCTATGTATTTGTAAAAAGAAGACAATATTACCTGATAAAGCTGTTATTGAGTTTAAGTCGGATGCAATATACAATTTTCTTGTCTCCTCTCATCTGTTCTACTATACATATAGCTTCAGTTATCATATATTCATAATAATATTTGATATATTCAATTATTTGATTTGGTTGTTGCTATGGGTTGAATTGTGCCCCCCACCCCACCAAGTGTTGAGTCCTAACTCCAGCATCCAGTCCTAACTTAGTGTCTTTGTAAACGATCAAGTTAAGAAGACAATTAGATGGGTCCTAATCTAATAAAACTATCTTTATAAATAGGGGGAATTTGAAAACAGACACATACACAGGAAGACAGTGTGAAGACACAAGGAGAAGTCATCTACCAGCCAAGGAATCCCCAAGGCAACCAAAAGTTGGGAGAGAGGAATGGAACAGATTCTCCCTCACATCCTTCAGAAGGAACCAGCTCTGCCAACATTTCAGACTCTGACCATCCAGAATTGTGAAATCATAAATTTCTATTGTTTAAGCCATCCTGTTTAAGGCAATTTCTTACAATAGCTTCTTCAAACTATTTTATTGTGTTTTATATAAGTGTGTTCACTGCTCTTTGGAAGGTTAATTAAGAAACGATATGACCCTAAAATATATAATACCTTGTTACATTACTTAGTAAAGTGTCACAAGTTAACTAATGATTGAAAGATATTGATAATGCCAGACATGAAATCTTATCAAACCAAGAGGAAAACATGTTAAATGAGTTGTGATAACCTTCTACAGAACCAAAGGGAAGGCTTCATGATTAAAAGAGAAGCAAAATAAAATGGTTTAGGAGGTCTGACAATTAAGTTCATGAACTTGCTACTTTGTGCTTACAGTGGCAGCACTGTACAAACAACCTGGTAAGATTTCATAACCTTGGTATATCAGGATCTCACTGTTGCATACATGTAGAGGTGTGGCAGTGTCTTGCTGAGTGGTGCTCATTGTTGGGTGTTTTTGTGTGCTATTTATTATAAGAATGTCGGGGCTTGAAGTAGAACAATGAACAAACATTAGTAAATTTCTTATTGAACTTGGTAAGAGTGAAATTAAAATCAGGGACATGTTAGTTCTAGTTTATGAGGATAGCACTGTAAAGAAAATGGCAATATACAAATGGATCAAACATTTTCTGAGGAAAGAGAAAATGTCACTGATAAAAGAGAGGTCAGGGCAGTCAGTAATGAGAAGAACTGATGAAAACATTGCAAAAATGCTTTAAATTGTAGTTCAAAATTACTAACTGACTGTGATAAGCCTACCTACCTTATATGGCCCCCAGTGACTTTTTCCTATACCCACAGATAGAATAAATATTGAAAGAAAGACATTTTCATGACGTTCAGAACCTCAAGTGCAATATGATGAGCACTTTGGTGGCCATTCCAGGAAAGATTTCCAAAATTTCTTTAACAAGGGGACTTGACACTGGCATCAATGCATATCTTCCCAAAGGGAGTACTTTAAAGGTGACCCTAGTGCCATTTAGCAGTGAGGTATATAACACTTTCCTAGGATAATTTAGCAAACTTAGATGTCAGACCTAGTATGCAGCAATTTTCCTTGGCCCTACACTCCCTGGATACAATCCAACTCAGTGTAGCTTTTTATGCTGTTCTGAATTGTTCAGAATCCTAGCAGAGAGATGTGAATCCACCCAAGCCAGTGCGGGATTTGTCACAGCATATTAAATGGCTTACCAAAACATCAGTAGGGCTGAAGACATAGACGTTCTGTCAAACATTTAATAAAAAATCCTCAATAAAACTACTTCACAGTATGAGGATGCAGGAGAATTGCTGGTCCTTCTCCAATTAGGAAGTGACCAGCTCCAGTTTCCCATCGCTGCTGCCAAGATGAGAAAATAACAGCATCTCCAGGACCCCAGAGCACCTGCTGCAGCCTGCGCCAACAAAGATGTGCCACATGTCTGCCTCTCTCATCATCCATGAAGCTGCTGACCAGATGCTGAGACCTCTGTGGACACTGCCACATCTCCATGCTTATTGGCAGATAGAGATAGAGCAGGGGCCACAGTTAAGACAGCTTTCTGAGAGGGCATGAGATGAACTCAGCCTAAATCACATGGAGAACTCTGGCTGGCAGAGAAGCTTGCAAATGGGGGCTGTAGCTTTCTACCTTCTGCTATTCATCAGGGTGGTGATGGAATGGTGTGGAGGCTTGAGCACCAAGCCACCGTACTCACTACGTAACCTAGCAACATAGGTTTGTTATAAGTTTGCCTTCTGGGCCTGATGCAGCCTCTAGCTTAGGAATCCTTAGACTTCATTGCTGTGTCCAGGCTACAAGCCTTTGTCCTTCCTAAACATCTCCAGTTTTAAAGATTCTGCTTTCAGAGCACACAGCCTGCTATTTTTCCTTATGGCAATAATTTGCAGATGCTTCATATTTACTTCCTTAAGTGTTTTAACACCTGGAAAATCATCAACTTCACTTTTCTAGTCAAAATTCTTGATGATTCAGTATCAGCAAAAAAGAATCCTAACCATGCCTTTTTCGATGATTTGGTGCTCTGTTATACCTCAGTCATTCACTTTCATATCTCTGTCCTGCTAATAACAATACAGACAACCCAATTCCTGTAATCTCAGTTCTAAATATATGATTCTTATTCTACCAACTTCTACATTTATAACTACTCCCTCAAATGGCCAAGATTCAGTAATTCTCCGAATCTAAAAGTACCCACAATCACTGCATACCACCCCTTCCTTCCTTCTCATGTCCTCACATCCCTACTTATCCATGTTAGACCCTAGAATCCATCATCATAATCACATTCTTGAAGACACCGTTACCTTCATAAGCATCTCCTCTTCCCTACCACTTCCTAAACCATTTTTCCTACCTTCTAATTTTAATAATATCTACTATCATCTGTCTATTATAGACTTATGTGTATATTATTATTTAGCTAGCTAGCTAGCTAGCTAATTGCCTCTTTTCCTTCTTGATTATAATTTCCACAACAAAGACAATTTTATTCATTGCTGTTGGCTCAGACAGTGGAATGGTGTCCAGTAATAATAAGAGCTCAATAAATATTTGCTGAATAAATTAAAGACACACATATCCTGTAAAAATTCCTTAGTTTAACTAGAATACTGCCTGTCACATTTATGCAGCTCCAATATTTTCCTGAGTAAATGGGTCATGTTGAATAAGCAACCCCAAAATAAAGAAAATGTTTAAAATTCTATTTGATCTACCCATTAATGGTAAGTGAAAAAATTAGTTTTGTAAAGGCAATGATATAAAAAAAAAAGGTATTCTATTTTTGGGTATATATATCATACTTAGAAAATTTTCTTTTCTTTTTTTAACTTTTCCTCTTAAAAATTCTTACCTTTTAAGAGGAAATTAATTAAAGTGACAATATAATTTTCAAAGCTTTAAAACATCTGAGATAACTAATTGAATAAATTCTTATATTGGTCAATTCAAATAACTAAAGGTTATATTAATGTTGTGCTGAAACTGATTATCTTCAAATTAATTCTATTCTCTTCAATCTGTCTTTAAAGAAGGATATTAAAAGATTCAAAAATACTTGATTCATTTTACTGGTGCCTTTCAGCAATGACAATGTAGTGCCCAAATTATTAATTACATCAGGTAAATCAATCATGGCAACCTATTAATAGGAAATGGGAAAGAAAATTAAATTAGTAAAATTTATTTTCAACTGATTAGCCAATTATAGAGACCCATGTTACATAACCAGGCAATGGGAGACTCTATAATAGTATACTTACATGTGTCTACTTTGATTGTTTACAGTGATATTGCTTTCATTATTATAATTAATACTCTGGGGATCTATGATAGATGTGTATCAAATAGTATGAGATTGTATCCCTAAAAAGTTTCAAGTCCTTATATACCTAACATGCTCCTAAACCCTAGAGTCTTTATCAGTGGAATCATACCACCAAAAATGCTATTTATAGCTTAGCACAATCATATTGATGATGGGTTAATTTTAAAATAGATTTTTTTTCATATAGAGTAACTCCTCCTCATCCATGTGGGATACATTTCATGCCCCTCAGTGGATTCCTGAAACTGCTAAATCCCTGATAGCACCAAACCCTCTATAAACTATGTTTTTTCCTTTCCTACACAAACATACCTATAATAATGTTTAATTTATACATTTTGTACAGTAAGATATTAAAATAATAGTAGCACAATAGAACCATTACAACATACTGTAATAAAAGTTATGCAAATATCATCTCTCAAAAAATATCTTATTATACTGTTTTCTTTTTCTCATGATGATGTGAGATGATAAAAGGCCTGTTTGATAAGATGAAGGGAAGTGAAGGATGCAGGCCTTGTGACATAGCGCTGGGACACTACTGAGGATCATCTACTTTAGGTGATCCTGGATCATCAGGCCCTGGCAATGTTGACAGCTGGCTGTCTGGGAGTAGATGATGTCCATGGCTGATGGGCAGAGAGTGGAGACAGTGTAGATACTCTGGATGAAGGGATGATGATTCATGGCCCAGGCAGTATGGAGTGGGTTGATGCAAGATTTCATCATGCTATTCTGAATAGCAGCAATTTAAAAATTATGAATTGTTCATTTCTGGAATTTTCCATTTAATATTTTTGAACCTCTGACAATTAAATCCACAGAACATGAAACTGTAGATAAGGGGGAACTACAGCATGGTGTAACTCCACAGAGAATGTATTAAAAAATGTAAAAGATAATTATTCTTTCTCTTCTTCCTTTTTTCTGCTGCCTTCCTTCAACAAATATTTATTTGTCATATACTATGTGTCAGGCACTTTGACAAGGTTGGCAGAATAGTAAATGATAAGACAGGCAAGGTGACCGAGATCTGGAGGAAAAGCTGCAGTCAGTCCATAGAGTGGCAGAAAGGAAGCAGATCAGGAGGTGGGACCAACTTTCTAGAGAGTAACCCACACTCATTTCTAGGAGCGGGTGTGCTGGGCACAGAGTGAGACTCCACATGCATCAAGAGAAGCGAGAGTAGGTAGTTAGGCTTCATACCATGCAGTGCCAATAGGACCCAAACTCCCTCCCTGGGCTCCCAGGCAATGCTGCACCCTCAGTCAAGGATGCAGGCTGATGAAGGTGCTATTCTCTTTAACACATTACTTCTAGTTTTCTCAAAGACTCAACACTTATCTGTCAGAGAACTACATGAGATTTTTCTTTAAGCTAAGCCAGAAATAGGTGTAGGCAATTTTTGCCACTATTTCATTAGCCACAAATCTGTCACGTGGCTGATCATAACACAGGGAAGATGAGACACACATTATAGTCCTGTACCCTGCAGGAAGGAAAAACAGTTTTGCCAAATAGCTAACCAGTTTCTCACAGTCCCACCTGCTTCAAATAGGATAAGGATAGGAGTCTGTTAATATTATTCTTGCTAGCAAATAGTTCCTGATTCCTCAGGCCTCTTAGTAGAAACCAGATTTTTCTTAGAATTGACAACCTTCTATATCCTCATCCAGGTGAAGTTTTTGTCTTCATGTGGCCAGCTCATTCCACTACCCATTTTTAGGTTCTAGATTTTTTTTTTCCAACTTATTTCAGCATACATGCTCTTTACCATTCAGCTCTTCTGCTCCTCAGATTTATGGACATATTCAAGATGTTGGACACATTGTCATTTGAATTATTTTAAATTCCTGACACTGCATTCTTTCTCTCATCTGCATGCCTTGCCAAAATGATACATTTGGGGGTAGAACTATATAATAAGTCTTTTCTGGCCTTCCCCTCCCAAACTGGGGGTGGTATCTATCCTCTGTGTTGCCAAAGAACCTAGAGCTTACCTCTATAATGTGAAGGCTGCTGAGGAAATGAAAATTTTCCACTAACTAGAGCAAGATCTTAATCTGAATTCTTCCACACCATACCGCTTGCTAGACTCAAATTAACCTATCAACTGCACTAAACTTTGGGCCTGGTCCTGCTCTGTCTACCTACCCTCCTAACACTAACATAATCTGTTACCCTGAACCTTTCAAACATGTGAAAAGTGAACATTAGCAGACCTTTAGAACTTGTACCATCTAGTTACGGAGATGTCCTTCTCCCCTTTGTCTTCCTTAAAAATAAAACAAAACGAAGAACCCCATCTTGTTTAGTTTTTATTACCAAACTCACATTTTATCCACTGTGTGAAGTCTTTTTTTTTTTTTTTTTTTTCCTGAGACAGAGTCTCAAGCTGTCACCCTGGGTAGAGTTCTGTGGCATCACAGCTCATAGCAACCTCCAGCTCCTGGGCTTAAGCAATTCTCCTGCCTCAGCCTCCAAAGTATCTAAGACTACAGGTGTCTGCCACAATGCCTGGCTATACTGTGTGAAGTCATATGTTATCTTTAGCAAAGCAGTGTGGATGTGTCCACCTTCACCTTGATTTCAAAGAAAGGCCTGGAGAACATTGATGCCCAGTAGAGGAATGCCCAGGGGTCAGGGGTATTGCAGAGAATCCCCACTGGGCAAATGCCCATTGGAACTGGGGGACAGTGCTACCCCAAAAATTTCAGACTGGTGGAGCCCCCAGGGTGTAGTTTTAGCCCTGGTGAGCTCTGGTATGGGGTGCACCTAGCTGAACCATGTGGCAAGGGATGCTCAGTACTTTGGGGATAAAATCACTGCCCAGAAAAGTTGAGGAAATAGGATCTTTACTCCAGTGTGTCCAGCTCTGCCTCTGTGGGCTTGGAGGGCACAGCATCAAGTTAAAGGTTATTCTCAGCCCTTCAGGTTTTTTACTTACTTGGGACCTGTCACCTCTTTCTTCTTCTCTATTTCTCCCTTTTAGATTGAGAATGTCTGTTCTGGCCTGTCCTAGCATTGCATTTTGGAAGGACATAACTTGTTTTATGTTACAGATTCACAACTAGAAAACAATTTGCCTCAAAATGAACTATACATTGAGTCTCACCCATGTTCTAGCTAGATGATACTTAGATGAAACTTTGGACTTTACACTTTGGAGTTGATACTGGATCAGTTAAAAACTTTGAGGCTACTGGGGTAGAAGTGCATTTTACATTTGAGATGTAAAGGCATCAACTTTGGGGGCCAGGGGCAGACAGCTATGGTCTCAATGTGTCCCCTCAAAATCCAGGCTAATAATATTAGGAAGCAAAGCCTTTGGGAGGTGATTATATAATGAGAGAGAAGGCCCCAGGAATGAGATTAGTGCCCTTATGAAAGAGGCTTGAGACAAATCTGGTAAGAAGATGATCATCTATGAACCAGAATATAAGTACTCACTGGACACTGATTTGGTACCTAGATTGAAGACTTCCTAGTGTCCAGAACTGTGAGAAATAATTCTCTATTGTTTATAAGCTACCCAGGTTTCATTATGACATCCCAGATAACTACTAAGGCACCTTTCTTAATAGTCCTCTGCTTCTTTCAATACAGTATATTTTACTCCTGTGATGGACAGATTCTATAGAAAAGGTCATAATCCTGGTATTTTTCCTCTGATGTCCACTATAGTGTTCCTGGACTTGCTCCTAGCTACTAGAATATAGCAAAGGTGTAGAGACATTTGCATGTACAATTAAGGTTCCAAATCAGTTGATACTGACCCAGTTGAAAGGAATATTGTACTAGATGACTTTTGACTCAATCATACGGAAATCAAGTTACGCAAAAAGATTTGGAGCACTCTTGAGGTGAGGGAGAATCTCCTGCTAAATTTGCAAGGAATTATACGCATCCACTAGGACCAGAGGGCCTCAGTACTACAGTTGCAGGGCCTGAATTCTACCAATCCCCCTGTGGGCTTGAGAGAGGACCCAAGCTGCAGATGGCAACTCAGATCTGGCTGACGTTTCACATATAGGCTTCTGAGATTTTGAGAAGACCTGGCTAACTAACTTGTGCCTAGATTCCCAAATCAAGGAAGCTGAGAAATAATGGATATTGCTTTAAATTGCTAAATCTCTGGCACTTACTTCTTAGTGCTAGAAAAGTAATCCTCTTGTTACTGTCGATCTAACCAGGTTCTGACCCTTGACATGAAGCGACTGTTACTTATTTGTGTCTTTCTTACCAGTGAGACTCTGAGTTCCTTAAAGGCAAGAAACACAACTTGTTTAAAAAAATTAGTAAACCAGTAAGTATTTTATTGTTGGCCAGAAAAATATAGACAACAAACTTCTTCTAAATCCTCCCACTACTCTTGTCTAAGGAATCTAGTCATTAGTACCAAATAGTAATAAAATAAGAAAATCATGAAATTCTTATAAAAAAAATTCAGGCGTTGGTACTCATTGCTGGCTCCTGTTCTCCTTTCCAAGTCTTCAGATACTAGATTAGGTATTTGCCCCTCCTTTGTGCATTCCAAGTAAGTTGGAGAAAGCTAATGCAACTTCAGAGAATCTTTTTGGATTGGGAAAGCACTTTTTTTCTATCATATTTCCCTGTTCTCAAATATTGGCCTGGGGATGTAACTTCAGTAAATCCCTTCCTTGGAATACTGGAAACAGAAAGTAGTCTTTCTCCTCCTAAATGTGAATGGATGCACGTGTCCCTGAAGGCATCCAGGGACAGTGGAATGTCCCTGGCAATTTGTGGCTGCAAATTTGTCTGTTTGGAGATGATATTGTGGAGGGAAAAGCAGAGGCAAAGGAAAAATTGTGTTTCTAAAACTATGTTCTCAAGGTGTCACTAGGACACGCTATATAGTAAACATTTGGTCCTTCAACTAGCTGTTTACAGGATGTCAAATAACTGAATTGTTATTTGACAGTGTAATACATTTTGTTAATATATTTTCAAAAGAATTATGATTTTAAGCATAATATTAATTTATGATGATAAAAATTACAAACATTGTGTATTTTTAAAATATTTAACATTTTTGACTTCTTTTTGACGTTAATCTCTAGTTCCTCAGAACCTGGGTTTACTCTAAATATTATGGATATCTATTTTAATTTCTAGATATACTCACATTTTGAACTTTCCATAACATATTTGTATTTATGCTTCCAGTTGAAGGTACAAACTAAAGCTTTAAATAAATAATCATTCCCAAGGAAAATTTAAATTGCCCTTTGATCAGAACCAAGGCTATGGCATAATACTAAAACTGGGGTGGGAAATTCAGTTAATTCTGTAAATTAGTAAGGGAAAGGATTAATATTAGAAAAATGTTGTGGCTCAAATATTTGTCACCTTATTTTTTAAAATTATGTCCTTTTCTTTGTCTGCAAGAATTGGGCTAACCAGTATCTTTTTTTTTTTTTTTTTTTTTTTTTAGAGACAGAGTCTCATTTTATTGCCCTTGGGAGAGTGCCATGGTGTTACAGCTCACAGCAACCTCCAACTCCTGGGCTTAGGTGATTCTCTTGCCTCAGCCTCCCAAGTAGCTGGGACTACAGGCACCCCCACAACACCCGTCTATTTTTTTTGTTGCAGTTTGTCTGGGGCCAGTTTCAAACCCACCACCCTCGGTGTATGGGACCGGCACCCTACCCACTGAGCCACAGGTGCTGCCCAAGGCCTAACAGTGTCTTATTTTAACAGGAATCAGCACTTTTTAAGTCAGGCATGGGAAGTGACACCAAAACCAGCATTGAACATCTGATGGTCACTATTTTCTCTTTCCACTGGACCATTGCCGTCATGCTGCAGTTTCAACTGTCCTAGAAAACACATTATTAACTTTCTCATCTCCCACTTGGTACCATCATTTTTCTGCTTCACTTTAGAATAGTATGGTTTGAAAACGTTCACTACTCATTGTATTTACTTCAACTCTTCCTAGTCTCTTTCAAACTCTCTTGACTAAGACTCATCTTCAATCCCCCAACTCAAATATATGCAGTTTGTCGATTCTCTTCATTGAGTTTTTATTCAAATGGAGCCTTCTTGGGTAAGCCTTTTCTCAGATTTCCTGTTTTCTGCTTTATTTTTCTCCTTAGTGCTTAATAATCATTTAATATTCTATATATTTATTATATATTTCTGTTGGACTAAATATTTGTGTTTCCCCCAAGTTCACAAGCTAGAACCCTAGCCTTAATGTGACAGTGCTAGGAGACAGGATCTGTGGGATGTTATTAGAATTAGATGTGGTCATAAGTGTGGAGCCCTCATGAATGGGATTACTGTCCTTCAAAGGGTCTGAGAGAGCTTGCTTCTTGTTTCTACCACATGAGGACATGATGAAAAGACACCGACTCCAAAAGAGATTGTTCTGGGCCTTCACCAGACATCCAATCTAGCACTCTGATCTTCTCAGCCTCCAGAACTATGAGAAATAAAATTGTTTTGTTGATAAGCTATCTAGCTTATGGTAAATTTTTTTGTAACAGTCTTAAGGACTAAGAATATTTATCATCATCAGTGATGGTCATCAAGTAGAATGTAAGTCCCATGAGAAGGACCTTTTACTCATCTCATTCACTTCATTAGCCTAGTCTCTTGAATACTGCCTGGGTCTTAGTAGATATTCGATAATTTTGTTGAATGAATGAGAGAATGCCATTGATCAAGTGAGCAAAAGTTAGGGTAGTGACCATCAGTAGACAGAGGATCTGAAATTTCATCTTGAAGCAGGCAGCCTAATTAAGACAAATCAAGAACCAGATAGTGATATGAGCAACAAGACTTAGAGATTCAAGAAAATGAGGTCAAAGGCCAACATTCCACCTTCCAGAACTAGATGAAGTATCAGCTCTATGAAGAAAATATTCATATATACTTTATATATCCTAGAGGCAAAATGTATTTGGAACTGTGCTGATTTATAAGTGGCATCAGGCAAACACAGCTTAACTAGAAAAGAGGTGAAATAAAAAGAGTTCTTGGCTGGGCATAGAGGCTTAAGCTTATAATCTTGCTACTCAGGAGAGTAAGGTGGGAGTATCACTTGAGGCTAGGAATTCAAGACCAAGTACACTAGCCTGGGCAACATTGAAGACCCTGTCTCTCTTTCTATCTAAGAAAAAAGAAAAAAGAAAACCCCCATCACAACAGAGCTCCTGACACTGGAAGGGAATCAGCATTCCAGTCTGAGTGTGTACATGTTCAGTGCTAAGCAACAGTATTTTATAACCATCTATGTCCACAATTTTACTTCAGCAATTTATAAATAAGTAAATAAATAAATAGGAAAATAACACCAGTAATAGAAAAAAATCTGCAAAAATTGTCATCAAGAGCGTTTCCATAGCAACATCAGAATAATTATCACTATAATCAGCAGTACAGGAAATGTGCTAAAGCCAAGCTCTATTTTTCTCAGAATCATGGGACTGCAGAGCTCACCCACACAACAGATCAGCATCATGAATATAAAACTGTATTTTATGTATAAAACGGCCACTGAGCTCTCCACAATTATCCCAAAACCAATACGCACACAAAATATACTTTATATTAACAGTAACTGAAAAAGACAGTTGTGATATTTTTCAGTGTCAGTGAAATGTATCCTATTCTGAGATTATTTTTTCTAAAATTAACACACTGCAGTTAGAGTCCCGATTTTAGAAGAAAAAAATGAAAGCCTAAGTCAAATCTTAATTTGTGTCTCATTAATGAAACTATTTTCATCTCAACACCAGCAAGAACTCATCTGGCACCAGGAAGAACACGGACTGTCAGAGTCAATGTGTCAGAAGGAAAGATCACGTTGACAACCCAAAGGAGAATTATCTTTATTTTAACAGACCACATTAAACAAAGAAAATACTACCGAAATAAGATAGTCTGAATGTTAAATAAAGATTTCAGTCACAATATATAAATATGAAGTCATCATAGATTTCTCTAGCCAATTGAAAAAGACATCTGAGACTATTTGCTAATATTTCATTTACTTTTCCATCATCAAGTGATGAAATAATATCTAAGTTTTCGTATTATTTATTGTTTGGGGTTCATTGAGGGTACAAAGAATTAGGTTAGACTGATTGCATTTGTTAGGTAAATTTCCTCTTACAATTGTGTATCTAAGTTTTCTTAAATGTATAGATTCATGCTATTTTAAATTTAATATATAAGAAGTAAAACCCAATCCAATTGTCCAAAAGAAATAACCTTCCAGCTATGATTTATAAGCTTTATATGAGAGAGAGAGAAAGACAGAGAGAGAGATTGATTGTGATTATATATCAGGATTGCTCTAGGCACTAAGAATACAATGGTTAACAAGACTATTCTTGACTCCACATCAGTTAAATGTCTCCAGGAAGTGATTCTCCAGCAGGGAGTTGGCCAACTACAGCTTCCTTGGTCAAAGCCAGCTGACCACTTGTTTTTTCATAGTCCAAGTACTAAAAATGGATTTTAAACATTTTTTTTCTCTTTTTAAATTTCAGATTACATGAGGGTACAAATGATCAGGCTCCATTATCTGTGTTTCCAAGGTAAAGTTCAAGTTGTAGCTGGGCCTTCATCCAGGAATGTGCTGTCTATCCTTACATTGTGCACACTAGGGAAGAGCTTATCAGTCGCCCCCCACCTCTCCGCCCTTTCCCTGCTGTCCTTCCCCCTCACCTGCATATATTTGTGTTTTTCCACCTAACTCCTGGAAGAAAATGTAGGAAAAACTACTAATGCTATCAGCCAGAAAAAGATCCCCTTTGGCAAATGCGGTCAAAAATAAATACATGGGACATGATCAAGCTACAAATCTTTTGCACAGCCCAGGGTATAACAACTAAAGCAGACAGACAACCTTCAGAATGGGTTTTACAGTTTTAAGTGATTATAGAAGAATTTTAAAAATTTAAAGGTGGGATGGGGACTCATGGTATATGGCACACCTCTTGGGGGCAGAACACAATTATAAGAGGGATTTTACCTAACAAATGCAATCAGTATAACCTAATTCTTCGTGCCCTCCGTGAATTCGAAACAATAAAAAAAGAATAATTTTTATGACTTGTGAAAATTACATAAAATTCACTTTGGTGTCCAGAAACACAATTTTAATGGAATACAGCCACAAACACCTTCATGCCTTGTTTGTGACTGCCTTTGAAACAAAAGAGCACAATTGAATAGTGGTAACATTAGAGCCTCTGATCTCCTAAAGCCCTAAATATTAACTGTCCGGCTCTATACAGAAAATTCTGCTAACTACTATACAGTGACGCAAAGCTTTGACAGACAGATATTCATAATACAAATGAATGCAATTTTGGTTCCCTGAAGATTTGGTACTTCAAGATGAAAATAATAATAATAATAAAGAAGACAGAATTCTGTCACCCCAAAAGGTAAACAGAACTTAAACACAGCGTCTTAAGGGCCCAAGAAATGCAAATTCCAATCAAGTGATATAACAGCTCGGATGAGGGAGACACGCTTTCTGAATAGACTAGGAGTATGGAACTTGTGGGGCATGAGGGCCAGAAAAGAAAGTTTTCAATAATTGTTACAGTGGAACTTTACTTTCACTTGTGCAATTTGTTCGTTGTATATAATGTGCAGTGGTCAAGTCAGTTTATTTGGGGGGTCCATCACCCAAGCACATACATTTTTGTTAACTAAAGGCACCCTGCACTGCTATCAAACATAAACACTCCTTCTATCTCACTGCATAGATACCCTTTAACCCATTTCTTTCATTTCCCCCATCCCCACAAGTTTGTAATTTTAAAATGGTACTAATATTTGTAATTTTAAATGGCATTAAGAATGGTCACTGGGATGGATAGAAAAACTACTAGGAATGGAACGCTGGTAGCTCCTCATCTCCTGCAAGCCATAGTCTCCTGTTGATAAGCCAGCCCAGTCAGCTGGAAAGGATACAGTGCCCCTGGTGGTAAACCACTGTGATAGGAAGCCTGGATAATAAGCTCTGGGAAAAATGGGAATTAAGACAGAATAGAGGCTCGGCGCCAGCCACATACACCTAAGGTGGTGGGTTCGAATCCAGCCTGGACCCACCAAACAACAATGATGGCTGCAACCAAAAAATAGTCGGGCGTTGTGGCAGGCGCCTGTGGTCCCAGCTACTTGGGAGGCTGAGACAGGAGAATCGCTTGAGCCCAGGAGTTGGAGGTTGCTGTGAGCTGTGAAGCCACTGTACTCTACCCAGGGGGATTGCTTGAGGCTCTGTCTCCAAAAAAAAAAAAAAAAGACAGAATAGAGTTAAAAAAAAAGAACAAAATCCACAAATCCACAAATATATTTGTTTAAAAGGAATCTCAGCATATTTGGAATATTATGGAATAGTATTCTGTAATTATAATAATACTATTACTGTATAATAACATAGGGAATATTACTTGCAATTTTTTAGACATTAAGTCCTCAATTAGAAATAAGAATTAGACTTGTGATTCTGGTTTGGAAGGCATAATTCAGTAATTGATTTAGAATTGTGCTTTTAGAAATCCCACTGTGTTTTGCATGCATTATTAAAATATTTAAGAGAACAGAGACTTCAATAAGATTCATAAAAGTTTAAGGGTAAATTAAAGAATTTAGTATTACATTGTCTCCCAAATAATTTAGACCATTAAAAAGGAAATCAAATAGAATGTATTAACTATATAAATACAGACCATAGAAGGCATTTGGTTTATAACCAGCAACATATCCATGTAATAAGAACTCTGGTAAAATTTTCTAGAATCATTACTAGGAAAATATGATTTGCAATTTGAAATTTAAAGTTTATAAACAAGAAAATTAAAGAAAATACTACCAAAACAAGCACTTCTTATTGAGCTTATTGCAAGTTTTATAATTATAACTTTAACCTATTGAATGTTAATTTTTAAAAAGAAAATGAACATCTAATAAATATGTCATGTATGTTAAAACACATCTCACCCGACCACATCTATGGTCCATCGTACAAGAGTACATGTGAATCTTTCTAAATGTAGAATATAAATGTCTTAACACCATAAGTAAGAAAATGCCATGAAGGCTATGTTAACCAGTTTGATGAAAATATTTTAAATTGTACATAAAACCAGCACACTGTACTCCATAACTGCATTAATGTACACAGCTATGATTTAATTAAAAAAACCCCATATCTCATAGATGAAGAATAGGAATGAAGACCAAAACAGAAGTAAACCTATGAATGCACATAATAATTTTACACAAATATGTGAATATACATATATATGGAGAGTGGGTCATGTAGGATAAAGAAAGACAAACAGAACCAGTGATCAGGGAGAGAGAGCTTCAGTAGGAGGTGACATTTAATCAGAGATTCAAAGACCTGGTGTCTGAGCACTCCAGGCAGGTGGGAGAGTAGTAAGCGAGAGCTGTGAAGGTGAGGGTCACGATTTGAAGGTTTACAAATTTTGTTTCTAAGTACACTGGAGGGCCTTGGGGGATTTAAATCAACAAAAATAGAAGATCCTATAAGTATTTTTCAATGATTAGTTTGGTAGCTACAATGGGAGGACAGTAATGAAAGCGCAGAGGCCCTTAAAAAAGGTATAGTTATATTTCAGTTAAGACTTGACGGTACCTTCCACTGGAAGGAAATGAGTATATGTGATCATATGAAGTGAGGTAAAGCTGATAGAATTTGCTGATATGCTTTAAGAGTTGGCAGTGGGGAGGTGCATAAGGAAAAGGAAGAGATTAAGAGTGAATCCTAGAGGGTGGTACCTGTGGCTCAGTGAGTAGGGTGTCGGCCCCATATACCGAGAGTGGTGGGTTTGAGCCCGATCCCAGCCAAACAACAACAAAATAGCCAGGCATTGTGGCAGGTGCCTGTAGTCCCAGCTATTCGGGAGGCTGAGACAAGAGAAACACCTAAGCCCTGGAGTTGGAGGCTGCTGTGAGATGTGATGGCACAGCACTCTACTGAGGGCAATAAGAGTAAGACTCTGTCTCTAAAAAAAACCAAAACAACAACAACAACAACAACAAAAGAGTGAATCTTAGACAATGGTATCATTTATGGAGATGGACGAGACTGGAAGAAATAACTTTTGAGAATAAAACACTAAGATTCTCTTTGAGGATGTCTGAGGTGCCTAGTAGACGTCCCAATGCACCTATTAAGTAGCAGCTGAATACATGTGTCAAGGGTCAATGGACATCACAGTATGAGACACATTTGAGAATTATTGTACCTGCTCAATACAATGAGTTTCTTATTTCTTCTTTAGTTTCAATATACTTTAGATTAATTTATATCAATTACATCCTAAACCTAGATAGAGCATAATTATCAACATATAATATTGATTTTCCATAGGAATATTTGTGATGAATATTTCTAATGTTACAATAAAAAAAAATCAAGATTTATCTGAAACACTAGTTTTTTAGTGTTAAGGGTTTCTAAGAGATCATTTATTCCTTGTTCTTCATTTTATTTGTAGGAGATTAAATTAAATTCTTTGGTCAGAGACACAAAAATAATTTTAAAGTAATAACAAGAATTATGTTGCTTTGTATCATCATCCCAAGGGGAGGTTTTTGGTTTTCTTATATCCAGTGAATATAAGCCAGGCCAGTAAATTGAACTGGCATAAATAGTATAGACTTTATCCATCCAGACATACCTGGGCTGTAGTTGGTTGCAATGTGTCTGGAATTCAACTTAGCTTTACAGAGGTGGGGACAAAAGAGAATGTCTCTGCCCTTCTGAAATCCATAGAATAAGGGTAGAGATGGATAATTCAATCACAATACTTAAGTAGAAATGTGGTAATAGTATAGAGTGTGTGATGAAATCACAGAAAAAGGTGACAACCCCCAAAATCCAAAGACTAGAGAGGGCTTCCTATGTGAGTTAACGTGTGGATGGAATACTGAATAAAAATGAATAATCCCCTGGGATATATGGGAATGACCTTTAGTCAGATTGCAAAAAGCAAAGCAAACTAATGTCCACGAACAGGTGACAGTAATTGGCAACCAGCAGTGAGAAGGATGATGGCAACCTTGGCATGGGAGGATACAGCAAGACAGGAAATAGAAAGAGAAACAGGCTGGACATCCCAGGAACTTTGCAGACTACGTGGAGGGAAGAAGAATTTCTCCTAAGGGTAATGAGGACATTTTAAAAGATTTCTTTTTTTCTTTAAACAGGAAAGGAACACAGGTGGATACCCTGGTTCAGAATAAGACTGGAGGCATATAAATGACTTCAAAGACTATAAAAATAATAGTACTGCTAAGAAATAATGAGGACAGTAGAATTTGAAAATGAAAAGAAACTATAAGATCAACTCCTAAACATATTAAATCACTTCTAGAAATAACTAAGAATTAATTCAGTGGAAATTCATTAGTAAGTTAAGTGCAATGGACACATTTTACAGCTCCTGAAAGGACAACATTATCTACAAGGCCATTGTTTCTCTGCAACCACGATATTTAGTCATAGTTACTTGAATCAAAAATTGTCTTCTGAAATAAAAGCAGCCATGACATGGGCTGCACAGGAATGTTGCACTTAGAATGTGGCAAACTTTAACAGGTGAGCTAATTCAATCAAATTAGAGATTTAGAGATTGTTACTTGTGAACTGCAGACTTTCTAGCTAGAAGATTTCATGTCCTGTTAAGTTCTAGGGTGAACATATTCACTCTTGTGCAAGCTGATATCTTAGTCAATTTGTAGAGAAAGGAGGGTAGAATCAATAAAAGAAAGGAGATAAAAACTATCCAGTCCCTGAGAGACCATGAGAGCTTGGTAGTTGCCAAGAGCTCATACAGTCTTTTCACCATTCTCCCTGGGTTTTCGAGGTCCTTCAAAACTTTGTAACTACTTCCTGTCTTGATCCAGTTCCTATGGGTCTGTTGCTTGCAACCAAAAGTCCTGAATTTCTTTGCAAAGAATTATTAATGAAACAGATAAAATACTGTTCAGGTAGGAATTTCTCTCCCTCTATCTAGAAAAGAAAGTTATTTAGCTTCTCTTTGAACACTTCCAGTTACCTGAAGCAGACTTGTTTTTTGATATGGTCTATCCCATTTACAAAATAATTAGAAATAAATTATTAGCTAGTTCTTTATATTAGATGAAATCTATCTTGATCATCATTTGATTATTAAAGCAAAGCTATGCCTCGTTTCATGTTTTTCCCATCACATAATTTCTTTTTCTTTAGCAGAGTAACTAGAAATGTTCTTAAAAGTGTTATTTATATTCTTTTTCTCTCTCAGCATATGGAGTAGGTTTTTACTAACAGAAGCAAATAAAAATTCTTTTTATTTCAAGCAAGAAGTTATCTCTATTTATCAAATTAAGGGTTTTGGTGATTGACCAAAATTTAGTTGATATTCCGACTTTGTCTCATGACGTTGGCATTAAAGGTATGAAGGGCCACCTAAGTTTCTGATTAAAGTTTCTGAGCTCAGTTTCATATCAAGTGCCACACATACGCTGGTAAAGGAAAGAGATTCAAATAAAGGGCAATGTTTAAATTTAGTGCTCAAAGGGCTCGGTTAAAATATTCGAAATGCATACAGGTACTCAAGTATGTAACTGTTACAAATTATGTCAACAACATTTTAATATGAAAATGTATTCTATAAAGGTACTAATTTTCTCCAAAATAACTATATTAGAGTCTATGAAATTTATGCATATGTTTTTAAAAATGGTTTATGTGTTCAATATCCTTCGTAGCCTACATTTTAGGCCTAGGTTATGAAAAAATTTCAACTGATAAGCCATCAAAATCTATAGCAAATAAGTGCTAGTAGATGATACTGATTTGAAGACTTTCTGTCATTATTTTCCATTACTGAGGCACTTTTGAGATTTGGGAAGTTTTGGTGTAGAAACTGAAATTAGCTGCAACAGTTCACTCTGAATTACAAACATTTTTTATGTGAAAACATATGAGCAATAATGAGAACTTATGTTAGAGCAAAGATTATCTTGGATTGTAATAGTTTCTAAATTTGTATTATTTTGCCTCCAGTCAAAATAATTGTACCAACTTTGTACAATAAAATCAAAGTTACCAAATAAAGAAATGTGTATCAACTAGTAAACGGGTGAAGAAAATGTGGTGTGTATACACACTGAAATACTACTCAGCAATAAAAAAAATGAAATCTTATCATTTGCAGCAACATGGATGGAACTGGAGGTCATTGTGTTAAATAAAATAAGCCAGGCACAGAAGACAAATATTACAGATTTTACATGATCTCATTCATCTGTGGAAGCTAAAAATGTTAATCTCATAGAGATAGAGAGCCGAATGATCATTACCAGAGGCTGGGAGATGTGCGTGTGTTGAGGATGAGATGAAAAGTTTCTGGGTCCTTGCAGCCCAATTCATAATAGCCAAGACATGGAAACAGCCCAAGTGTCCATCGACCCATGAATAGATTAACAAATTGTGGTATATGTACACCATGAATACTGTGCAGCCATAAAAAGGATGGAGATTTCATATCTTTTATGTTTACCTGGATGGAGCTGGAACATATTCTTCTTAGTAAAGTATCCCAAGAATGAGGAAAAAAGTATCCAATGTACTCAATACTATTAGGAAATCAATATATAACCACCTCTGATTGGCAAAACATAACTATAGTCCATAAAGTAGAAGGGAACAGGAGAGAGGGGGTGGGGAGAGGGGATATAGGAGAAGGGAGGGTGTTTGGGGGAACCTCACCTAAAGTACATGATGCAATGGTACATTTCAAAACTATTAAGAAATGAGTATAATTGTGATCGTTGTGTTGCTTGGTTCAATGTAAACATTTCACATTGTATATCAAAGCAGTACCCTGAACCCCATAAATGCATCAATTTGTACAAAGTTATGATTTAATAAACATAATTAATTATTAAACAAAAATAAAAAAGTTTCTGGGTAATAGCTGAAAACATATGGTTAGATAGGATGAAAAGTTCAAATATTCTATAGCAGAGTAGGGTGAGTATAGCTAACAACAACATTTTGTATATTTAAAATAGTTAGAAACGAGGACATCAAATGTTCCCAACACATAAATATTAAAAAAGCTTAAGGTGATAGATATCCTAAATACCTTGACTTGATCATTACATACTCTATGCATGTAAGAAAATGTCATATACACTCCATAAATATGTATAAATATTGCATACAATTAAAACAATTTAAAAGATTTTTGAAATATCAATACATTTTACCTCATGGAAAACAAATTGCATCCTGTCTACTTTTTTTTTTCTGTAAGGAGACAGCAAGAACTAATAATTAATTGCTAAACTTCAAGGTTCAAACTAAAATCAAGCATTCCTAGCAAGGCAGACTTTCAAAAAAGAGACAAAGAGCTTTTCTAGAAACAACAGCAGCAGAGTTTATAGATGTCAAGAACCAAAGTGGAGAACACAGTTCATGAAGTTAGAAGAAAGAGCTGACACACCAGAACCCTTTCAGGAGTAAAGAAAGCAAGAGAACAGAAAGGAGGGTGGGATGATATGTAAATGCCTTGCTCCCTTCTCAGTGTTGAAGTTCTGAGGAAGAAGGAGATGGAGTAGCTTGAAAGATGCAGTTTGATTGCTGGGGCTGATAATTTGAGGGTAGTTTCTTGCCTCATCCACTATAGTCCTACCCATCCCCAGGGTCTTCAAAGTTACAGTTTCAGAAGATGCTATGACCACCATGATATAAAATGTAATGGCTGAAGAAGTTGTAAGTTGAGTGGATACAAGGGTAGTCTGAGAGGCTCTGGCATCATCTAGCCTGGAGTATGAAATATATAGTTGAACTCAGGGACAGGGAGAGCAAAGGGTATATAGAAGAAGTTCTGAGAATGCTGTTGGATTTTAAGAGGGTTGGATTCAGAAAAAGAGGATCCAAGAGTTTGGAAATTCTTGGTTGTTGGCCAAGTCCAGGTCTACAATCACCAGCACTTCATGCTAAAACTGTAGTTGAAAGACCAGATGGTACCCACCATACCTCAGCGGACATGATGCTCACTATCCTGAAAGGTAAAATTTCACTGCAGCAGGTGCCACGAGGTCGGGGTGAGACACCTAAAATGAAGAACATCTAACTCAATACCACAAAAATACATGCCATCTCCTCTCCTTCCAGATACTATCTTGGCCAGGAGGGAAGGAAAAGAGTTATGTAAGATAGTAACCTCCCACCCATAATCTTCCCCCACCCTCAAGCCACAACAAATGAGGCTGTTTTAAAACTATTATAAAAGACACTTGGGTCTCCTTTATGACCCTCAAATGTTGTTTCATATGAAGAAATGAAAACAAAGAAGCAAGGAAAGATCTATTGTAGAGAAATGGAAATGTACAGGAATTTCATTTTCCTTTATATTAGAGAATCGTGTGAAAATTTTAATTGTGTAATAAGAATTCGAGGGGTAAAGCAAGATAGCCAAATAGCAACCTCCAGCAATTGTCTCTCTGCATGAACACCAGATTTAAAAAAACCCACACAAGCAAGCACCTTCAGAAGACCAAAAGCTCAGGGGAGTGATCATGCCACCTGGTTTTAATATCATATCAAGGAGAGAGGCACTGACAAGGGAAGAAAAGACGATCTTGTATTGCCTGTGCTAACCTTCCTCCACTTCCCCTCACCCCCAGCCTGGGGCCTAGACTAAATTCAAAAGCATTGGGGCCACAGTGTCTACAGCTGAGTTGGCCCAGAGCCAGTGGACTGGGGGTGTGCATGACCCAAGTGAAACACTAGCAGCTGTAGCCAAGTCTGTGTCACAGTAAGACAAAGTACCAGGCAGATTCCTGAAGCAACTGAGAAACGAATCAGAATGCATTCAAGACTTAAATCTAAGACCTGAAAAGAGGACACTGGGGAACTCCTTCAGGACGTTGGTATGGGAGTGACTTCTTGAGTAAGACCCACAAAGCAGAGGCAACCAAAGCAAAAGTGGACAAATGGGATCACATCAGTCTAAAAGCTTCTGCACGGCAGGGAAGCAATCAACAAAATGAAGATAAAACCCACAGCATGAAGGAAAATATTCGTAAACTACCCATCTGACAAGGAACTAATATGTAGAATGTATAAGGAGCTCCAACCAGTTAATAAGAAAACATCAAATAATCCAATTAAAAATGGCCAAGGGATCTGAATAGACATTTCTCAAAAGAAGGGATACAACTAGCCAACAAGGATATTGAAAATGTTCAACATCATTAATCATTGGAGAAATGCAAATCAAACTACAATATCATCTCGCCCCAGTTAAAATGGCTTTTATCAGAATGACAGGCAATAATGAACATTGATGAGGGTGTAGAGAAAGAAGCACCCTCACACAGCGATGGCGGGAGTATAAATTAGTGCTACCATTACTGAGAACAGTATAGAGGTTCCTTTAAAAAGTAAACACAGAACCACCATATGATCCAGAAGTCCCTGCTGGATGTATATCCAAAGAAGGGGATCCGGTGTCTTGAAAAGCCATCTGCAAGGCCGTGTTTGTTGCAGGACTGTTTACAACAGGCCAGAGTCAGAACCAACCCGAGTGATCTTGATCTATCACCAACAGCAGAGTAGATAAACTGTGGTGCATATGCACAGTGGAGTATTATGGAGCCACAGAAAGGAATAAAATCGTGCCTTGGCAACAACGCAAGTAGAACTGGAGAACAATTAGGTTAACTGAAATAAGCCAAGCACAGAAGGACAAGTCTTTCATTTCTCTCACACAGGGGGGAGCTAAATATAAAAATATATATATATATATGGCTAAGTGCCTATAGCTCAGCAGCTAGGGTGCCAGCCACATACACAGGAGCCGGTGGGTTCGATTCCAGCTTGGGCCTGCCAAAGAACAATGACAACTACAACCAGGAAATAGCTGGGTGTTGTGGTAGGTGCCTGTGGTCCCAGCTATTTGGGAGGCTGAGGCAAGAGAATCACTTAAGCCCAAGAGTTGGAGGTTGCTGTGAGCTGTGATGCCATGGCACTGTACCAAGGGTGACAAGTGAGACTCTGTCTTAAATAATAATAACAATAATAATTTATCTCACTGAGACAGGGAGTAGAATGATGCTTACCAGAGGCTAGGAGTAGTGGGGATGGAGGAATAAAATGGGGATGGTTAATGTGCATAGAAATATAGTTAGATAGTTATGTGGGATGAACAATGTTTGACAGCACAGCAGAATAAGTATAACCAACCATAAGTTAGAGCATACTTTAAAATAACTAGAAGAGCAGAATTGGAATGTTCCTAACACAAAGACATGATAAATGCCTAGGGCGATGGGTACCCCATTCACCCTGATTTGATCAATTCACATCGAATGCCTGTATCACAGCATCACCTGTACCTTATAAAGACACACAACTATTACGTTCCCATAATAATACTAAAGAAAAAAAATCACAATTTGAAAAACTCCTTCATTCATGCTGCCTTTGTTGTAATTGTGTATGAATCTACCTTTTCTAAATAAAGCCAAGATGCAGCCCGTGGTCACATCCAGGAAAGAAGCATCAGCAGAATGTACTGTTAGCCACTTTATTAAATCAGGCAGGCCATAAAGGACAAGCAAAGCCAGATTTCAAATTTGTTCCTCAAATTCATTTTCACACATCATCAAATCTAAATCTTTAGTGAACATATGAGCGTTATAAATATAGTCAGCGTCTCAGCATGCAAAAAATACACTCTAAGAATTAATTATCAAGGCACTTATAATTCATCAACAGTTTTAACAAAGCTGACAACTATTATTTACTTCCACATCACCCTGTGAAAGATTAACATGAAACAAGACAAATGTACCATCGGGTCGGAACTATCCACACAGTAATCCTCGCTGGATCAGCATAATTTACAATTTTTACACTAACATATTCATAACATACTTAATATTATACATAGCCTATATTATTTTATTTTTATTTTTTGAAACAGAGTCTCATTCTGTGGCTCAGGTGAGAGTGCTGAGGCTTCAACCCAGCTGACTGCAACTTTTAACTCCTGGATTCAAGCAATCCTCCTGCCTTAGCCTCCCATGCAAGTGGGACTACAGGCTCCTGCCACAACACCTGGCTAGTTTTTCTACTTTTAATAGAGACAGGGGCTCCTTACTGCTCAGGCTGGTCTCAAACCGCTGAGTTAAAGCACTGCTCCTGTTTCAGACTCCCAGAATGCTAGGATTATAGGCATGAGCCACCGTGCCCAGGTTAACTTGTTTTTTTTTTTATATCTAAAACTCTTATTGTGATTCACAAATATTGGCTTTAATTATATTTTCCAAATGACTCAAGTGCCATACTAAAAAGTCCCTTATTTTAGCTATCAATTAAAGAAGTCTTCTTTCCCCAGCTCATTTTATATAGAACATAAAAATGAAAAAATTTCTCTTAAAGTTCCAAAATTTTATAGTGAAAAAAAGCAATTATTAATTTTCCCTATGACATAACAAAAAGATATAAACAGCAAATTGGCTACTGCATATTACTCAATTTATAATGAATGCATGCACTGAGTTTACTGTAGATTAATCAATTAATGTCTCTCTGTTTGTATGTATACCATATATGTACACCATATATATACATACTATATATATAATATATAAATTAGATATATGTAGGTATGTATTAAATAAAAGTAAAAAATAATTTACCTTGAGAAAATTTCCCTTTAGCTATAGTAGACAAGGGGAGGAGATGAAGAAATGTTTTTTAGATCAACATAGTTGGTAAATCAGTCTATATTTCAAATATACCATTTTAAACTGATGTAAAAAGATAAAATTGATATGAAAGTTGAACATTTTTAAAAATCCTCTAGTTTTGAATACGTTTAAGGTTTTATATCAGTAAATATTAATTTTTTAAACACATACTGTTTATAGAGCACAATGTAACTTTCAAACCTAAGTGGAAAGCAGAAAGAGGAAAAATTTCAAAAGAAATAAAAAAATAAATATCTTCTAATAAATCACATAAATAGGTATGCATTTTACAGGAAAAAGAAAGCAAAATGTAGACGGAAATGGTAGCATAGAAATCAGGCAACAGTCAAGACAGTTCTTTGAAGTGATACAATATTTTAAAAAGTTATCTGCTGTTACTCTTCCGCAGTACATGAACTCCAGGACATGATTACTTTTCCCATTATTTCACAAGTTTTCCCTGATGGCAATGGAGGCATCATCTCTTACTCCAAAACTTATAAGACAAAAACAGAGAAATAAAGGAAGTGACAGAGGTGAGGGAGAGAGAGAAGAGAACAGTGTGGTTCTCGATATGACCAAAGATACAAAAAAATGCACAACTGAAGCACGAGCTCTTTTTCACTTCTGAGACTCTGCTTGTGTAATACCCTCTGCTTGGACTCCATCTTTCCTTTTATATCCTTGTTTTGTGGACCATCTATTCATCTGACCCAGATCCCTGTGCTGCCTCCCTATCCTTCTTGTAACCTTAGATGTTCTTGATAGACCATTTATTCTATGTCAACACATCTCTCCTGCAGTGCAGATCACAAGGTACTTTAAGAATTGCTACTTCCCATTAGGCTGTGAGTTCTCTCTTTTCCAATTTTTTGAGGACCTGGCACCCTGCTTGGCCTGTGCAGGAATTCACTCAGAAAAAAGGCCATGAGCTCAAAGGCAGAAGACAGATGCATGACCGGGATCTCAAGCTGTACCATTTCCATATTGATTCTTCCCTAGATCAGTGCCTTCCCCATAATCTTGTAAAATATGATTTTGATCAGCACATTGAGAGTGGACCCATTTCTTAACCATTGACTCATATTACCATATTCATAATCTGACAATAAGAAGCCTCAAAGAGTGAATAGTAGGCTTCATAGTCCAGTGGTTAACAGTACAACTCTTGGATTTTTTTTTTAATCAAATGCTTCTATCTCTACTAGCTTATAGTATTCAGTCTGCCACCGCACTTGCAAATTAAGCATAATAATAGTTATATGAAAAGTCAGTTGTGAATATTTAAAAAAAAGAAGTATGGCAAATATGTAGCAGAACCACTGCACTGTCAGAATAAGCAATAAATATTGATATTATCAAGACAATAACAAAGACAAAAAAGATAGAGATGTGATGATTTGTTCCTTCATCAGATAACATGCTTATTGAGGGCCAGACATATTCTAGATGGACAGATAAACTTGTGTGCAAAACATGATGGAGTTCATGTAGACAACAAAACATATCCAATACGTACGTATTTTATGTAATGAGAGAGAAAACGGTAAGTGTTTGGGGTAAAGTAATAGGGGATGTGCAGGAAAGTTGGAAATGCCAAGATGGGGAGGGATTGCTGTTTTAAATTAGAATATACCAGCAGGTGTCATGGAGGAGATGCTATTGGAACACAGACTTGAAGGAAGGACTCAGAGGGCATCAGGAATAAAAGCATGTGGGGCTAAGAAACAGCACATGCAAAGGCCCCAAGGGTCAAGTGCTGCCTTTTATGGGCAGGATGGAGGCCAGTGTGGCCCCAAACCAGAGCGAACCAGGGAACAGATGGTAAGAAGGGAAATCAGAGCACAAATTGGGTCCCTGTATCCTTTTAAGAATGTTGACTGTCATTGGAAGTGAAATGGGAAGTCTTTGGGCATTTGAGGACAAAATAACACTGACAGTTTTAGCATCACTTTGACTGTTGTGTAGAGAACAGATCACTGAGCGTCCACAGCAGAAGCGGGTTTTAGACGAGTGCGGGTAGGTAGGAAACTACCCTAACAATTCAGATGAGGCTGGGAGGAGCACCTGAAGTGGTAAGATGAAGTCAGATTCCTAGATGGGTTTTATTTTGTATGAGTGAGAAATCAAGGAAGATTTTAAGATTTTACACGAATCTGATAGAACTGAATTGTCATTAACTAAGATAGAGAAGACTGGGGGAGTGGTTTAGAAAGGACGGCAAAGACGTATCATACATGAGATTTCCACCAGAGAGAGAAATGAGGTGGTTGGACAGATATTTGGGTACTTGTGTCTGAAGTTCAGGGAAGAAACAAGATCAGGAAATATATGTGTACATTTGAGAGGCTTTGCCTACAAATACTATTTAAAGCCATGAAATTGAGTGACATTTGATCAGCTCACCACAAACCCAGTCTGGCTTTGTGGTATTCCAGTATTAGGAAGAGTGGGCAAGAAAAGAAACCAGCAAAGAAAAATGAGAAGGACCAGCCAGGGAGGCAGGAGTGACGCTGGTGTGGTTTCCCCACAAGGAACATCTGTATCCCAAGAGGCCTTGTTAGAATTGGAAATGCCGTTCTTACCCCACCCATCCCCTAGTGAATCAGTGGCCATGTGGTAGGGCCCACAATTTGTGTTTTAATAATTCTTCAGAGACTCTTATGCATAAACTTTAAGAACCACTGCTCTACAGAGATGGTAGAATTTAGGGTAAAAGTGTAGGACTTGCATTAATATTAATAAATGGTCACTGAGCCTCTTTGAAGAACCACTTTACTAGATAGGGAACTAAGTTGTTACATAGGGAGTTCACATGTAGCGCTCCAAGATGATACCACACTTAGCTTAATGCTTTCATATATTTTATTTTTTTTAGACAGAGTCTTTACTTTGTTGCCTGGGCTGGAGTGCAGTGGCATCATCACTGCTCACTGCAACTCAAATTTCTGGGCTCAAGTGATCATCCTGCCTCAGCCTCCCAGGTAGCTGGGAGAAGAGATGTCCCCTGCCATCACGGTTATTTTTCTGTTTTTTGTAGAGATGGGTTCTTGATCTTGCTCAGGCTGGTCTCCAACTCCTGGTCTCACGAAATCCTCCCACCTCAGCCTCCCACTGTGCTAGAAGTACAGGTATGAGCCACTGTGCCCCACCTATGTTCTATTATATTTTGTATTTTATCATTTTCCATTGCTGTTAGACAAGATTGCTTAAAATAATTTTTCTTCCTCCACGTCGATTTCACTAACTTCAGTTCCCTTCCATTAAATCTGATTAAAACAACCCAAATTTAACTAAAGTTTTAACCATCCAGGGATAATTGGCATTCCAGAAGAGCAGCTTGTTTCCCCACAATGTTGAGGGGCAAGGAGAAAAAGAGAAAGAGAATCATCATGTATGTTTGTGTTAATTGTCTATTTCAGGCAGACTCTGTTCTTATCATCATTCCTGCTCTTGACACTTCTTTCTTATCAAAGCAAAGAAACCAAATAAAAAGATCGTTACGTGGAAATGCATAGGTAGACCTTTTGAAGACTCATTTAAATAGAAAGATTTATCATCAACAGATTTGGCAATTAAGAATGGATACCAGCTCAACAGCTAATTTGGGGAAAATAATTTAACTTCTCAGAATTCTTGCACATTTCACAGTAAAATGTGAACCACTAGTAAAAAGTCCCTGCAAACTTGCCCTGAGGGTTGGTCTCTTATAGGTGAAAGGGCTTTGTCAACTCAAGAATTAAGCAAAGTTAATTTGATGTTAAAATATACGTAAAAACGTACCTCTCATGAAAGGAAAGAACTTCAGCACAGGAAGAATTTATCCTTCATTAACTTTTAAGTAAATATAGCTCATCAACTAGGAATTTTAGAATATTTTAAGAGCTGTTAGCATAGGTCTATATATCCCATACATTCCTTGTGTTATTGATAAACACAGGGAATATTGAAAATGAACATTCACATACTCCAATCATTACTCAAGTTCAAATATTATTACAGTTTAGGCACCTAAGGTATTTTGATCCATTGGAATAAAAATAACATGCAGAAGATTACAGTAATAAAAGGCCTACAACCTGTACCTATTATTAAGATTTAATAGGTATGTTCATATTGCTATATTATGTGTATATCTTCTTTTAGGAAAAAACAAGCAAATCTGTCACAAAACCAATTAAAACTTGGGCCTCGTGTGTCTTCTCCCTTTACCTCTTTCCAAAGGAATACCCGCCCTCCTAAAGTGGGGGTGGATTATTCCCCACAGATTCTTCCATATTATGCAACTAGAGTATATATGTACTTGTAAACAGCACATCGTATGACGCTGTGTTTAAAAAGATCGCATAAATAGCACTTTCAAACTTACCATTGTTCTGAAATTTATCAGTGTTGATACACATGCATCGTTTTCAATTATACGCATACAACTGTTTATGTTCTCAATCAGAATAAGTTAGATTGTTTCCACTTCTTTCCTTCATATTACAAATAGTTCATTGGCAGGCATTTTATTTTTTAATGAGTGCTACTCAGATGAATTCAGCTCTGGAAAATTGTTCATGGCACATTCAAATGTTATGATTTTCTTTATGAGCCCCTCCTCAACAGCTGTCCGTGCAATTCAAGGCAAGTGTGTTAGAATTAATGTTTCCAGAAGAAGGGCTCATGAGAGGAGTTGTCTTCCGTGGTGCAAAATCAAACTCCAAAGGCAAATCATGAACTCCAAGAAGAAAGATGCAACAAGGCAAATCAGTTCTGGGAGCTGCCCACGTAACCTTTAGAGTATCTACACCAATTAGGAAAAGGCATTCTTTATCAGCCATTGTTGAAAAATAAAACAAACTTGTAAAAACCAATTGTTAATACTCAACTGACAGTTGTCTTATATTCACCAGATAGACTATTTCTTTCTTTCTTCTTCTTTTTTTCTTTTTTTGAGACAGAGCCTCCAGTTGTCTCCCTGGATAGAGTGCCATGGCATCATAGCTCAGAGCAACCTCCAACTCCTGGGCTCAAGTGAGTCTCCTGCCTCTGCCTCCCAAGTAGCTGGGACCACAGGCACCCGCCTATTTTTTGGTTGCAGCCGTCATTGTTGTTTGGCGGGCCCAGGCTGGATTCGAACCCGCCACCTTAGGTGTATGTGGCTGGTGCCTTAGCCACTTGAGCCACAGGTGCTGAGCCAGATAGACTATTTCTTTAAAGCAATCAATAAACAAAACTGGTAATAGTTTCTCAAATATTTAACCGGTTTGTGATCAGGCTGTTAAAACGATTTCTTTGTTTTTTCTTGAGTTGACTTGCTCAGGAGTTTACTTGTTGTGGGCTTCAAGTTAACAATTCTGAACCCACACATGGAATTAAACAAGTAAATGGCGGCTGAGAGTAGAAGCAGGTTTCTCACTGCTAAAGTTGGACATTACAGACAAGGAAGGTTTGAAGATCAGGATGATCAATATGTTTTTGGATTTGGGTTAGAGAGATCATTATGAGCTTGTGTTTAGTTTCATACAAATAAAGATGAATACTATGGCAGGCTGATAAATGACTTCCAGAAAAATGTAACTATTCTAATTTCTGGAACCTGGGAATATTACCTGTTTTAATCCCTGGAACCTATAAGGCAAAAGATGTGATTAAGTTAAGAATCTTAAGAGAAATTTCTTCTGGTTTTCTTAAGACAAGGGTAGAAAGAGTTTTGAGACAGGAAGAGGGGGCAATATGACCATGGAAGCAGAGACGGGAATGATGTGGTCATAAAGCAGGGAACACTTGGAGGCCCTAGAGGTTGCAAGAGGCAAGGACTGTGTTGTCCTCTAGAGCCTCCGGGAGGGAGCGTGACTATGCTAAAATCTTGGTTTAGGACTTCTGGCTCCCAGAGAGTCAGGAAAGACATTTCTTTTGTTGTAAGTTATGAAGTTTATGGTAAATTGTTAGAGCAGACACAGGAAATGAATGCGTGTGTACATAGAAATGGTTATAGAAATGTGTATATACAGGGCTTAGAAGGCACCTACCTGTATGAACTAGTTCTTTCAGCTGAGAGAGCCTGGCAGTAATGGCAGCCCAGTAACAAAGAAGGTGCTGACTAAATTGATCTTAAAGTTCCCCTCAGCCTGACAGAACTACTCCCTTTTCTAAAGCTTTTACTTAAGAAAATTTGTGAACTAACTTCTTTCCCTGTTTCTTTGAGATGTAAATCTTTTTAATAGCATCTAACCAGTTTCACACCCAGGTATGTCTTTCTCAAGGGTTTGAGAGTCACCAGTTGGCCCTGTAAGCCTCAGGGAAGATAGTACCGGTTCTCCCAGGCTCAGTGGGAGGATATGGTCCTAACTCCCCGGGGCACCAGCTGTGCTCTAATTTGCAAAACTACATCTTGTCAGGAGTATCACGGAAGGTTGACTTTTCCTTCAGATAAAGACAATTAGCGAACAAAGGTGGCCTGGGATCCCCCACCGGCCATCTCAGCTCCTGAAATCTCTTCGACCTTTTTATTTTGTATTTCACTTTACAATATTATTTTTTAGTATTTTTAATTATTTTTCTAACTTTTAGATGCTTTATTTTTCATAGCATTATTTTTATTGTTTTAAATCAATTAATTAATTTTTTATTTCCAATTAATATAAGAGTACATACTATTAGGTTACATTGTTTGCATTTGTTAGGTAAAGTTCAAGTTGTAGTTGAATCCATCACCCAGGAGGTGTGCATGTACCTCTACATTGTACCAGTTAGGTGACAGCTTAGCTCACCAAACCTCCTCCCAGTTCCCTCCTCCTCCCACTTAGTGAATGTGTGTTTTCCGTCAGTCCTTTGTTTTAAGGAGAGCTGAGCTCAGATGGATTTCTGGCCTCTCTCCCTTATTGCAATTGCCTTGAATTTGTCTTTCTTTACTGTTTGACTTTGCCAGGTGCAATTTTGCATTGACAATGCCGTGAGCCCATCTTACATGTCCACTGGGTGGTTTAGTCCAGCAGGTCTCACAGTCAGCACAGGCTAAAGCAGGCACAGAAGAGTGCACCTCTCCTAGAGCTCCGATGAAGGAAGTCACTATTTTAACATACAGTCAGGTTCCTAGGAATAAAACTACCATGTATGCCCTGGGGAGACTTCTATTTGAAAACATTAGAAAGCCCCATTACCAGTCACTCAAGTCACCAAGTATCCAATGTAACTCATCTGTCCCATTGACAGAGATCCTAAAAACAGGTAAAAATGTCTAATGAATTTGTTACATCGGGCCAGTCCTGATTATTCACAGATTAAAATACATACTATTTATTATGCCTCTTTGCACATCTTTTACATATCAGTTAGAGCATTATATTTACTTTTAAAAGTTCCATATTCAGATGGTTTATGTTTTATTTGCAATTAGCCTTAGGCAGTGAAAGACCCTTGCCTTTGTAAGCACAGGATTTATGATAAGTCAGGGTTGCTGGGTGTAGAAAGGGGAAGCTCCGGGGGCTTCTAGTTCTCTGCATATTGCCTAGTAGGGAGAGAGAGCAGGTTGTGACTTCTCAGAGCTAAATCGTGCCCTCAGCCTGGCAGGGAGAAGCACGGCAGATGCCGGGGTGGGTGTGCTGGAAGGGAAAAGGAAATAATATTTTCCAGTACCTAGATTTTGGTGTTGGCAGAAAAATTATTTGCCCATGACAAATGGCATTTATCTATTGTGAAAATTGGGCTCACTTTATAGAGTTAGACTCCCCATTAACTAGAAACCTAAGTTATAATGTGCATTTCATTTGTATTCATAATTCCAGAAAACCCTACTGATTAATTATACATTCTAAAAGATATCAAATTCAGTTGTCAATTCCACCTCTGGGCTTCAGTCTAAAACAAAATTTTACACTCTTCATTGTAGGGTAATTATTAAGGTATTGACTAACTTTTCAATGAATCAGTGCTGTATTTAATTAAACAGAAACCCTGAGAAAGGAGCTCCCTGCTCCCTTCTCTCTCTTGCTCTCATCTCTCCCACCCACTCTCTTTCCTTTATCTAATATAAAATAAACTTAGACTTTTATTTCCTAAAAATAAGAAATAAAGAAAGAAAACTGGAGAAAGAACAAAGAGAATGGGGGAGATTTGAGGTCAATTCTATCATGATTTGCTGTACGGATCTTTGATAATGTATGAAAATTCTATGTGGCTAATATTTAGATCAGAAGAATAGGAGTAACAATTGATCTCTAATTACGGCTAGTATATGATCACATTTTCTACTCACTATAGCTGGTAATAATTAAGGGAATGGAGCGTATTTCTGACAAAGAACTAGGTTAACTTAAAAGTAATGAGATCAGTATTATAATATTCACTTTCCTTTGAGGAATGACAATATTAATTTATGACTCCTATGGTGGTAGGTAGGACTTAAGAGTGTAGTCACTCAACTAATATCCACTGAACACATGCCAGCAACTCTACCAAGTACTTTGTTTATGCCATTTCATTCAACTTTTCAATAGCATAAAGTTGTTGTTATTATATATTTTCTAAACCCAAACTTGGAAAAGTTAAGTAATTTTTCATACATACAGCCAAGAAATGTCAGAGCAGGAAGAACTCAATTTTGGCTAATTCCAAGGTTATTTTTTAAGCCTCTAAGTTCTATCGGATTTACTAAGAGGTGTTTGGCAAAAGCACTGTAATATGTATAGGGAAATATATAGGACCAGTGGGCCATCCCAGGCCTTTCTAGAACTACTTTTCTTTTCTTTTTTTTTCTTTTTTTTTTTTTTTTTTTGAGACTGAGACTCAAGCTGTCACCTTGGAGAGAGTGCCGTGGTACTCACAGCAACCTCCAACTAGGGCTCACACGATTCTCTCGCCTTAGTTTTTCTGTTTTTAGTAGAGATAGGGTCTCACTTTTTGCTCAGGCTGGTCTCGAACTCGTGAGCTCAAGCTGTCCACCTGCCTCAGCCTCCTGGAGTGCTTGATTACAGGCTTGAGTCCCTGAGGCAGGTCCAACTTTTTTTTTTTTTAACAGAAAGTAACAGTGAGCTTTTCCCTGTTTTAACACTAATTCAAAACTGACCAGTAAGAGTATCTTAACTTCTGAATTTTCACATAAACATTCTAATTTTTGAGTTTGTCAAAAGCTGGAGAGTAGTAAACTGTAGTGTGGTAATGTTGGTCAATGGTTCATCTACAAGAGGATTTAAAAAACATTCATTTGTGACATTTAAAATGTATATGCTAAAATATCTGTAACATTGAAAATTTGACATTTTTTCCCAAGTTCAATGTAATGCCACATAATGAAAAAAAATCCTAAAGAATGCAAGGAAATAAATATATTGAATACATGTTGAATGGACCTATTTTGTCCTTTGAATAAAAGTATGTATCTGCCCAATTGGAATAGACCCTCAGATTTTTCACAAGGACAAAATTAGAAGTGATTATTACGATAATAATCGCTAGTAAATTTGCAAACAAAATATTTGCGCTATTTGAAAGCTTCACTTGGTAATCTTTGTATTAGCAAAACCATGAGAAAGCTTCATTTCTCACAGGAGAAATAAATAGTAGAAAGTAATGTTTCTGAGCCCTAGCTTGCCTCCACACAAGAAGTGAATCATTCTCCCATCTGTCCCGACCGAATATATCCTGTAGGGATATCTGCCGCTCTGTGAAGAGCACTGGCACGTGTATTATTATTGCTTTGAATTACATACAGTACTAGCTTTGCTTCTATCCTCCTAGGGCTGCCTTCTGTCCTTCTGTGACGTTCCGTAAGAGTTATACGTTTTATTGGAACAATACCAGTCACCACCATTCATAGTTGAAAACAAAATCTTTGAATTGACTACTGAATCATTACTGTATCTGCTAAGAAGAAAATCTACTTGTGAAAACAATATGTTGCAAAACATCATAAATAGGTTTACCAAAAAAGAAAATAATAAAATTTATATAATTCACAAGGACCTATTAAGCCTTGAAGATCTTAATAATATGATTGACTTTCTGTATGTGTTTGTTTGTCTTCTCTATTTTTTCAAACAAGGGACTTTAAAAAGCTTTTCTAGAAATAATTATCTTAAAAGAAAAATGCTAATATTCTAAAAAAAAAAAAGAAATATCTAATGACGTACATTAGGCCCATACAAACACTGACAAAACTTCTAGTTTCTATAAAAATCCTGACCTACACATCAACTGGGTTCTTCTTCCTTTTGAGAGTTCAGTAATATTAACTCGTAACCCCACGTGCTGTGGTAAGTCTAATGTATTCCTCCTTGATATTTTCCAACATGTAGCAGTTTTTATTCTCACAACAGTAGGGTCACATTCGTGTTCTTATTTAATTCTTGAAGGCCCTTCCCCTTAGATATTCTTAAAACACTTACTTAGACATCAATAGATATTAAATAATACTAATGTTAATATAAATAGCAATGTGTGTAAGTAAGTAACCGCAGAATAGATAACAGTCATCTGAGTATAAGGCACTCTTATTCTGAATTGGTTTTAGCCAGTTTTTTCTACTGGCAATTTATTGATGTCTAGTTGACTATTGTCCTGCTGGGGTCTCTTTTCTTCTTTGTCCATGTCCATATATCCCCTTTAATTTATTATAAAAACATTTTATAAACATTTATTTATCTCTGTTTCTCCCAGCTTGTATAAACCATCCCCAGTTGATTTTATCTTAATAAAAACTAAGATAAGTAAAGTATATTCCAAAGCAAAGGTGGTTTTCTTCATGAAATGATTCCTTAAATTATTGGAGGAAAAATAATTTATTATGAAAGATTTCTTCTTAATCTCAAGTGAATAGATTAATTACTTAGCACTAGATACTGGAGATTTACAAAAAAGAACAAAATCTCTGCCCTTTCAAAAATCACATTCTATCTGGGATGATAGACAAGAAAAAAATATTATAGATGATATGCTATTAAAATAGATTTATATACAGTATTTAAGAAGCAGGGGAAATCCAGGGATTAGAGTACTCAGGGATGGAGAGAGGAATCACACAGAAGAAAACATCTGAGCTCAGTCTTTTGGGATGGATATGAATTTGCTAGGCACTCTGGGAGTTTAAAGCATTTCAGATGGAGGGAAGAGAATTTGTAAAGGAATGGAGGCAATTTATTTGGGAAAATAGTAACAGGCTAGCTTTGACAGGGTCTATACAGAGTGAGGCCATCCAAATAGAAGGTAGAGAATTGAAGAGATGCGCTTTGAAGGTCTAAATCAGGCAGACTGCGGGAGTAAACAACGCAGGATTTCAAATAGGTGTCAGAAAACAATGTGGTTTCAATGAATTCTGAGATCTCTGGTTGAGGTACACCAATCTCTACAGAGCAGCATTAAATTAATCTATTGGTGGTTTTAAGTTTGACGTTTGAGTTGTGATGACTTTGATGTGTATAATGGGACATAAAGGTTAGTTCTTTAGTAAAAGTAACAGAACTAAAGTCGAGGTGCCTTTGCTGTGTCATTAGACATGAGAGGGAGAGAAAGCAAAGATGTCAACAAAAATACAAAGGAAGAACGTAGAGGGAGACTAGTGGACTCTGGACTGACCCCTGGGGAAATCTACACAGGATGGCAAAGCAGAGATGTCTGTAGTAGGAAGATGTCTCAGAAGAAAATTAGAAGAATCAGGTAATAGTGTTATCTTCAGAGTCATAATAGAAGAATTCACGATAAAGGGTGTTATCAACACTGATAAAGGATGCAGTCAGATCCAATAAGAAACAGATTGGAAATAGTCATTGGATTTGGCAGGTAGAAAGACAGGAAGCACAGAGAAAGCAACCTTATGGCGTGACCAAGTAGAGCACAGATTATAGTGAGGGGAAAATGATCAGGTTAGAAAAGGCGCTCAGAATTTGCTGGTGACGTCAAGACGTCAAGGCCAGAAACAAGACTTAGCATGGAACAGATGTTCAATAAAAGTTTGTAGATAATTGAATGAAGAAACGAATGACAAATGAAATTCTGAAGTCCTCCATATCCAGATTGAGATGTCAAATTATACCTTATTATTAGGAGCTGCATTATTAGATTGAATTAATCTCATTTTTATAATAATACCACAGTGTTGAGGGAAAGACACTCTATTATAAGACAGTAGAGTTAGCCCTTCAAATCCATCCATTCTACATTTGCTAATTTAACCCAGCACATATCAAAACTATTTAGAAAATAACGATTAAAAACAATACAATAAAAAGACTGTAAATAAAAACAGCATAGGATGACAACTCTTTACATAGTATTTTCATTTTATTATTTATACAAGATTTACATTGTATTTGGTATCATAAGTAATCTAGAGATGATTTAAAATTTATGAGATGACTTTAAAATATATAAATATATGCATTAAGTTATATGCAAATACCATACCATCTTATACAAGGACTCGAGTATCTGGGGATTTTTCTGGAACTAAATACCCATGAACACAAGGGATGACTGCTATCTATTTTTAGAAAGTTATATTTTTACAGTTAATTATTTCTATAGTATCAAATTTATTCCTCAGATTAACCCTGTGAAATTCTGAAAATTGCATATATAAATGTCTATATAAGTATATTCATGTACCTTTGTGCTACATTCTGAATTACAGTCTTCATTTTATCTCTCCAAAAGTCTTCCTCAATAACAACAAGGTCATAGTTTGCAATCTTACTTATCAGATAACAATAACCAGATCAATTAAATTAATTTCCTGTTCAATGCGCTTTTTTACAAAAGACTATCTTGAGGCCTAGATGGATATTCTGGATATAAAAATTCTATGAAAACATTTAAGAAACCAATTTAATTTCAAATAATTAAGTTATTTAATTTATATATTAGTATATCAACCTATAATTAATAAAATTAAAACTTTATATATAGTTTTAATAGTGTTTTATCATTATTATAATAACCTAAGTAATTACATATTATAACAAAAACTGTTGAACTTTAGCAATAACTACAGGAAAACATTAACAAAATTAAGCAGAACTTCAAAAATGATAGATTGATGAATTTAACTATCGTATATATATATATATATATATATATATAAAAGCATGGATATATTTTTTCTGAAGAGGCTTAGTCATAACATCTAATTATAAGGAGAGATATTTGCCCTATAAATATAGATATAATTATGTTGAAAGCTCTGTTCTAAAAGCTATAAATTATATCAAGTGTACCTGACTTTGCAAACATAGTTTAATTTAAATTTTCAAGAAACACAATACTTCCCATTATCAATCATGATGATGAAATTGACAACTCCCAATATCTCTTTGGCTGCACTACTCTAAGATGAAAACTGTGGATCTCTTGTGATTTAATGCTGATAATTTTGTCAACAGTTTCAAGGATGTAGCTTGCGGTTTGCCAAAATGATCACAATTAGAATAAGTCTCTCTAGTTCAATTAATACTCCAATTCAAATTTTGACTGAATTTTACATAAGCAAGACAGTTTTTTTTTATTTGGAAAATAAAATTTTAACCACTCTAAATAATGAGGTGGCTTAAATCATTTTTGATGATGCAGGTCACCCAGAGAAACTGTTATATATTACAGATCCATGCCGTCTGCACTGAGTCCATTTACAACTAGACAGGTAGCCGTAATTTTGTCTAATAAAAATCACACTAGTAATTCATATTTTTCATATAAGAAATAATGACTAAGTCCTCTGTTATGCACTTTGCCCAATAATGAGGTCATGGAAATAAAAAATTGATTTGTTCCCAATGAAAGAGGCACAGCTCATGTACAATGTGTTAAGTTCTGTTGCACAGAACGTAATGTTAAAACAAAATGGAAATTGTACATTACCATCCCAGCTTAGGATATATGCTTTGTAGTATAGAACATTATAAGGTATTATATGACATTATATGTTATAAGTTACATAATGCCTTACAATGTATATATAACATTATACAATAATTATTATATATGATATGTAATATATGCTATATAATACATTATAATATATAATGTAACTTATAATATATAATAACTTTTATTATCACATATGCTATTAGTCAGATGAGTCTCATTTACATAGCTATAATTAAAAGATACTATTGGCATTTTTAATCCTTTTCCTATTTTTCCCAATAGGGATTAGTTTTTATTAACCCAAGATTCTTTGAATTAATAATCTATAAATCTTAATAGGCATACTTTTCAAATGGTAACCATACTTTAATCAGGAGAAAATAAATATTTACTCACGTAGTCATGGATTTCTGTTGTTTAATTTGCTCACCATTTTGGATGACAAAACATAAGACATTACCGTCGTTTCACAGAGCATAAGAATAAGGCTAGTGCACAAATGGGTAAATAAGTAAATTACCAGAGCTGACATGTTTTTCAAAACATGTCTAGCACTTTAATTGCAAATGAAGAGAAGAAAATATTCAGAATCAACTCCAACTCATGGCTGCAGATCAATAGAAAGGTACAGACTGGGTACATCTTAACAATTATGCATTTTCTGGGTATTTAAATATGGCTCTGACAAAACATTCCATGGCTTGATTCTTGCCGGTTATCAAATTAATTCTGAGTTCTTAAAAATAGAGATCCCTGGGGTTGAACCAAAAGTAAAAAGAATCAGTTGAAAATGGAAACAAAAAATGTTTGTATTCAAAAGCATCCCTGGTGATTCTGATAGCACTGATCTGTGACTAGCCATGAAATGTGGGAAAAACTAACTTGGGGGTCCTTTATTTTTTAACTATTTCCAAAAACTCTAAATAATATGTGTTATGTTTTCATACATTCTAGTTGTTATTACTTATTCATTATAATGAAAAGGTACTAAATAGCCCCATCTTGTAAGGTGATCAGAGCCTGATATTACCGATAAACATGTGGTGGTAATTTAACCAAAATCAACCAAATTAATAAACAAGTCTATGACTATTATTTGAAAAACATTTCTTATCATCCATAATAGAATAAGTTTATTGAGGTCCTAACATTTTAAACTATATCCTCGTCGTGCTTGATTCACTTTGCTTTTGTGATCACTTATAGACTATGTCTTACATTTTATCAAGTCATTCAAAGATGGAGAATTCTGAATTGTTTTCCCTGAGCAAAATGTGAAATATATTGATACGACTTAATAGGCTGTCCTACAAGCTAAAGTTCGTTGCTGAAGCTGAGATTAGGTACATTAGGTTGGACCTTAAACAGGAATGAAAAAAAAGTGTAAGATTTTGATCAATGGTTTGTGAGGTTTTTTTGGTTCAACTCACTTCTACAGCCGGGGGCGTACCAGAAAGCAAGCAAAACCTCATCACCGGCAACTAATTTAAGAGTGACATTTCACACACAGCATAAAGTCTGGGCTACCCATTATTGCCATCCTTATTACTTAAATTTTTGATAGATCTAAGAGAAGCTAAAACGTAAGATGTACATCAGGATTACACCTCTGTCACTTCCAGCTTTTATCTACATTTTTTATTTGTTATCAAGAATGTGGCAGATCACCTAATTTTTGATTTCATTTAAAGTTTCGTGTGTTTCAGTATAAGTTTGGTTTCAATATAAACTTAGCTTTTAATTTCCTAAAATGCTGAAATCAATCTTTTTTTAAAAAGTTTGTATGAGCAACCCAAGTTATTTTGATAAATCCCTGGCATTTCTTTTTCCTCAATGAAACCATCAGAAAAGAAAAGATGAATTAAATGACAAGTGGTTAATTAGGTCTCTTTAATTACAAAATTGAATCCACACAAGCACGCACACAATGTAATAATTTTTCACAAATGAAGCAAAAATGATCTAACCAACTTAATTTAAATGCTAGCAAGATCCATGCAATCTGGTTACTTTTGTTGATATACTTTCTGCCCCAATTCACATTTGGACTTGAATTTTTGATAAAAATAAATTCAACTTACCACTGCACTGTCACTACACAGACAGCTACAGAATTATAGGCTACTGGAACATCATTCAAGAGGAATGTCATTGTGTTCATCCAGGAAAGCCTCTCTCTTCCTTCCCCAAGCTGAAGGAATTCACTCTTACGTGTTTTTACAGAACTGTACTTCTCTCTCTGATCTACAGTTTCATATTAGAGAGTGTAGCTGCAGATCAATTATATATACACATATCTATTGTATACAGAGAGAGTGATTTCTAAATTAATCTATTTGTCCACTGGAGTGAGTTCTATAGGTGACAAGATAACCTCTCATTCATCCCATTATTTCCAGTCTCGTGACACAGATCACAGTTTTTGACATATTCAGACTCCCCAAACTCCCAAATCTTTGGGAACATTTAAGAACCTGCCTACACGAGGCATACAATGGCAAACTCACCTTGGTTAGAATCCCTGCATATTTTCTTTTCTGCTGACCAAGGAGCAAAATTATTCAAATTGGGAAGTTATTTAATTACCCGACTTAATGCTTTCATAGTAAATGATCTCGCCAGAAAGCCTATCAGTTGGTCTGGGAAGCAGCATTATTTCAGCAATTTTCACCGCTATCATTAAAGCTACTCTTTGCATAGGTGAATAGTACAGTAATTTCCTTTCTCTGTGATTTAAGCTATTTCATGAAAATGCACTAACTTAGGCAATTACTCAGAGTTAAATACTTTCAGGTGATAACTGAGCCTTCTCAAATTAAATGGCATTTAGCTCACTAAAAGTGTAATTTAGTAAAAGTATTAATGGTCTTCAGGGAATCAATGCTTATGCTCAAATGTAATTATAAACTCTCCCTATAAATTATGTCACCTGAGGCTCAGGAAAGGTATCTCAAGAAATGCCGTGGCCTAATTTGTATGAATGTTTCAATGACCAGTTTGTAAACGCACTGTGTTTTATTGAGACTTGACTAGTTTTTCAAGAGCCAAATAAATTATCCTAGGAAAAAGGATCAACGGCCTCTTTAAAGAGGTTCTGGGTTTCCAGTCTGGGGTTCCATAAGATATTTTCTTTTACTTTTTCGGAGATGAAACATTTTAGTGACATTTCTCAATATGGGTACAAATGTTTTACAGGTTCTTAAGAACTCTACATAGTTAGCAGAAACAAAATCTATGCCTTGTTTTACTTTCCTATTAGCCAACAAATGGCATAAAGTTTTCTGCCTTTGTTCTCTAAAACCTCGCAGGGAGCAACGTGCAATTGTATCTGACTCAGATTTCATGGCGGCCTTTGACTTAGCCATCCTTAAAGCAAAGAAATTGTTATATTGATGTGCTTATAATTTAACTTTGTTTAAACATGAGTGTGTGGAAGTATATGATAACATTTTACTTATGTTGATAGATAATAAAATACATTATCCTCATTGGAGTGAAACATATTCATTTAGCTGCATGACACATCAACATTTATCTAGATTTGAAACTATCAGTGGTATAATAAAAATTATCTTCACATTTTAATGACGCTATTGACATATTAAGCAAATAAATAATGTTTTAATACAAAATCCACACTGTATCTTTGAAAATATCAGAACAGACTGTTTTATAAAGTTAAAAGTGTACATATCATAGATTGTCATGGTACAAAGGAGAAAAGGGTATTGAAGTTAATCTACTTTTGCTGAGAAAAATCTACTTTTGCTGAGAAAAATGATATTTGAGCCACAGGGCAGTATAACTATCAGGGTTTTTCCCTGAAACTGATGGTCATATCTGAAATCTGCCCTTATGATAGGGATAGTAATGTTTAAAAAGTTTTTGAGTCATTATCTGGTTATTTTAAATGTAACTCATTTATACTCAAATCACCCTAAAAGATGATTCTACCTCATGAGTAGTTGGGACTACAGGTGCCTACTACAACGACTGGCTATATTTTTAGAGATAGGGTCTCACTCTGGCTCTAGTCTCGAATTTCTGAGCTCAAACAATCCAGCACGTTGGCCTCCCAAAGTGCTAGGTTTACAAGTGTGAGCCTCCATGCCTGGTTCACAAACATTGTAAGTTTGTATAAGCTTGCTAAGAAATTAGAAAACTCATATAATCAGAATGCAAATAAATCGCTGATAACTGCGCTGTCCAAAGAGTGCTTCCCCACCCTGCACATGGCATGCAGGATGGTCCTGGCATATTGGGAGTAGTGGAGCCCCAGCCCATCATAATAGGATCATAGAGCTTTAAAAATTACACATCAAAGAAACCAGGATAGGAAAGAAGATAGCAAGCATTTGTTTAGGACTTCTAAGATTATCTTTGGGGACTTGTTAAATACGTAAAGAGATGACTAAGAATTTGTGGTCATCTAACAACAACTATGGGTAGAACTAGGTAAAAATGGATTATAACTTTCCAGTTTAAGTCTGGCTGGAGTGGCCTGGGGATGTGCACAGTGTCATACATGTTATGAAATGTGTGTGTGTCTAAATTACGTGGTGGTGCTGGTGCCATTTCTAGAGGACTGAATTGTGTATTAAGAAGGCAAAGATAGAGCTCCCTCTGAGTTAGAAAAAGCATAAAACTTGTTTGGATAAGCTCTTAAATTACAATGTAGGGCTATTTGGCCAGCTTAATCTCTTTTCTTAAATTCATCTCAGAGTTAATAACCCTGAAAATTAAGAAGTCTTTGAACCTTTTGAAAAGGACATATATTGTGCTATAGTTGAAACAATTTAAAAACCATTCTCCCCCCAGAGAGCAAATGCCATCCTTCACTTTTCTAAATGGGTTAAGAATTGCTTCCGGGCACTCTGCATGATGCAAAATAAGGATGGTATCAACTAATCACATTTCAAAAATAAGTGTTAAAGACTCCTGTTATTCAAAAGGGATATGGGTGTGGTGGCAGCAGTGTGTGTGTGTGTGCACGTGTGTGTGTGTGTGTGTGTGTGTGTGTGTGTGTGTGTGAGAGTAGGGGAGTGTGCCTCTTCCTGTGCGAGCATGTGGGTTAGTAGCGCTATTAGAGAGCAAGAAAAGATGATGCAAGATGGTATTTCCAAAGAGTAGTGAGTTATGGGTCCTTCCAAGAATCCACATTTTATTTTATTCCATTGAAAGAACAATGCTTTTTAATCTAAGTTAATACTTTCATGTTTCATGATCAAAATTTTGACTTCTAAGGGGTTGTTTAAGGGAATTTTATACACATATTTATGATTATATACAACATACCATTGGAAGACTTTTTTCATTAGGGATTGGCCATTGTAGACTTAAGAATGAGTTTATTGCTATCAGAGATTTTTACAAAAACATTAAAAGAAAAAGGAAAACATTTTATATTTTGGTGAGATGTTGTAAATCTCTTTAAAACTACAAAGTCAAGATAGTAAATGATTTTACTACTTATTTTTTACCCAGTGCTTTTTATATGAAGCTTATTTCTTTTATTTTTTTTTTTTTTGTATGTTTGTTTGCTTTGCAGTCTTCTGGTTCATTTATCCCCCTAGAATAATTTTATATACATATACTCAAATAAATTAATGTTCTATCTCAGTAGACTCATTTGGCCTGAATAAAAAGTTCAAATGCTAATTTGTGGGCCAACCTATGTGATTTCCTCCATCCAAAGTATAACACATTATTAGGCTTCGCACGTACAGACACTTGTCTTTTAAACTGACATTTTAATTGGCCTATAGTTGTGATTGTGATCCTGAGTAATACAAATTCTTTATACTGGAATGTGAGAGAGGTTCATGAACTCATTCCAGAAAAATCACCCTTCAAAACAATTTTGGAAGTTCTTTTCTGGAGTGGCCATGGAGCCGTCATTGTGTGAGATCAGACAATTAAATTCTCAAATTCACCTTAGAAAAAGTGCTCTGAAGTGTGGACTAGATGTTGGCATGAACACAGAGCTTCCCAAGGAGCCTACCTGGAAGGTGGCCATAGTGATATTCAGCAGTGAGGTATGGGGCACTTTTTCTAGGCTGAGTTCTTGAAATTGATTGTCAGACTTCATATGTAATTAGTTTTTAATTTAAAAACAAAGCACATTTATTTAACATGAGTCCCAAAATTCTTTTGCCTAGAGGTCATTTTTGATGTTTAGCATTTCCTGGGTAGAAATCTCAATAGGTAAATTTATCAGTCTTTTTCAGATAGATTTACTTTTCTAAATTCTCTAGGATGAGTTCATGAACTTAAATGACCTCATATGTATCATATCTGTCTTAGTTATTTTAATGCCATGATGTACGTCATTTACTAAGTTTAAAAGTGTAACAACACCCCCAAATTATTCCTATGATTCATTTAAGACAGCAGCACATATTTCTATTGTGGCTTACACAAAAAGTAAGACCAAGACAGTGCATGTTCTATGAGACAGCAAAGAGCAAAATGCGTGGACAGAACAAGCTATCTCCTATGTTCCATTTTCCCCTTATAATACTGCAGCTAACAAATCTTACTAGTTTGAGCCCCAACGTTTCAATAAACATATACCTAATAATCAAAAAAAATTGGGGGGGGTAGATCCTGTGGCTGAAAGGAGTAGGGCACCGGCCACATATGCTGGAGGTGGTGGGTTCAAACCCAGCCCCTGCCAAAAATGCAAAAAAAAAAAAAAAGAAAAAGAAAAATGTTTTGGTGGCCTTTTCTGTGGCAGGCAACTATGGTAATATAAGTAAGAATTAGATGCAGCTCATTCTGCTTCAAAAAATTTACAGTCTTTTAAGTGGAACAACTAGAAGTCGAGTTAAAAAAAAAAAAAGTAATGAGATAAGTGTAGACATTGAAGAGTACCTGGCAGAATACTTGAGCAGATCTATTGACATGTTAGAAAACCTCCCGTCCAGGAGCTTATGCAGCCATCGGCCTATTCTTTGCCCTCCCTTTGGTGAATAAATTTTGTATTCTCTGGAGCAGGGGTCCTTAAACTACAGCGGGCTGAGGATATTTATTCGGCCCTCCGGGTGTTTTTGCCCTGCTGCCTGTCCTGCTTAGCAGCCCACTTGTCCCAGGGCCTGCAGTCCAGCCCTCCAATGATCTGAGGGACAGTGAACTGGCCTCCTGTTTAAAAAGTTTGAGGGCCCCTGCTGGAGCATTCCCTAGGGAATTTCACAAATCGCTTTTTCTAAATTACAACATAGAGTTCTGATGGAATTGATAACAGGTGTAAGCCACCAACTTCTGCTTCCTTTATAAAAGCCATCACTTTTCTTTCTTTCTTTCTTTTTTTTTTTTTTTTGAGACAGGAGCCACAAGCTGTCCCCCTGGGTAGAGTGCCGTGGCATTACAGCTCACAGCAACCTCCAACTCCTGGGCTCAAGCGAGTCTCTTGCCTCCACCTCCCAAGAAGCTGGGACCACAGGCTCCCGCCACAACGCCCGGCTATTTTTTGGTTGCAGCCGTCATTGTTGTTTGGCGGGTCCGGGCTGGGGATTCGAACCAGCCACCTTAGGTGTACGTGGCTGGCGCCTTAGCCGGTTGAGCTATAGGCGCCGAGCCAAACCCATCACTTTTCAAAGCTTCTCTGCTTTCTTTCTGGGTTTCCATGGTTCCTGTTTTCTACATCTGATGCAAACCTTCCCAAGGGCTCTTCCAGAAAAGTTATCTGCTTTGGTGAAGAGCTGCTTTGTGTTGTGTGCACTGACCAGCTTCTTATCTTTCTCTCCTTATCTATCTGTGGTGGGTTTATTTTTTATTTGTTGTTTTTTAATGAAGATATAACAAAGAAAACTCTGACTAGATTTTATTTTTAAGTTTAGCAGATATTCTATTTTCATACTTTTTTGCAAGGGTCTGAAAACAGATATCGAAGATAAAAATCATTTAAGAAGTTAATATTGACAGGATTTCTTTCATTCTAAAGTTTTATTATCTCTTCAGAGAATAAGCCTGCATATTTTTCAGACCTAGTTTTTTAACACACTGTCTGTTGCTAAGCATTGCAGAAAAGCAAATGCAAGTTAGGGGGCACAAAAAGAAAATTATAAAAATCCTCTGAAAGAAACACAAAAATTAAATGAATCTAAAAGTAGCAACTCAGAAGATGAATAAATTATGCTACTTTAAACCAAGAGTTGATTGCCTAGTCTTTGATTATCAAATTATAATTTAAGTAAAAAATAATTGAGGACATGAAATGCAATAATTCAAAGAATGTTAGTCCATTGTTTTCATTGCCAAATGATAATTAGTTGTATTCTATAGATAATCACGGGGAAAATGATAACCAGGAAAACACTGGAAACTGTCATGAGGTTAGGAATGAAAGCAATGAAGATGGTTTAGGAAGGAATATTCTAAGGGCATGCAGCCATTTTGGAAGACAATCAGCTGTGCAATAACCACTCGCTCTGAGTATTTCCAATATGTTTATATAAATATTCCTTCGAGGTATTAGGCAAGGAGAGTCTTTCTTGCAAGTCATTCCCAGTGGCATCAGACAGTAAACCATCCATACAGAGGAGTCCTGACCCCCATTTTCTTATTTGGGGGTGACCCTCTTTATATTTATGTGTTTTCTATGCATACATTCATTTTGTTTTAAAATCATTTCTATCAAAAAAAATCTCCATTTATTCCCTTCTAAGGATATAAATTTGTTCGTGACATTACTTTTATCTTCTATTTCCTTTGATGTATCACCTCACCACTTCCTTGTTTAAATTTATTTTCTTCTTCTTATTTATTTATTTATTTATTTATTTTTGAGACAGAGTCTGACCCTCTTGCCCTGGATAGACTGCTGTTACATCATCATAGCTCTTACACAAGTGATCCTCTTGTGTAAGCCTGGTGAGTAGCTGGGACTATGGGCGCCTGCCACAATAGCTGGATAGTTTTTCTATATTTAGTAGAGATGAAGTCTCGCTCTTGCTCAGGCTGCTCTTGAACCCCTGAACTCAAGAGATCCTGCCCCTCCCTCTCCCAGAGTCCTAGGATTACAGGCATGAGCCACCATGCCTGGCAGATCCCTGCTACTTCCTGAGCACCCTTCCTCTAAGCATCTCCACTAGATCTACCAACATGACCTTCAAACACACACTGTCTCCACTTGGTTTTCACTTTTTCACATTTTATCCATTGCAGTCTGGCTTCCTTTCCAACAGGTGAATTCAAAGTTGTTCACATCTTTGACTCTTTCTAACATAGGACAAAATATGTTTCAAGAACAACCCTCCACTCAGCATGGAGACTGGTGAGAAAACAGACTGTGCCTCACTAGAGGAAATCAACACGAGCTACTGAAATCAATCAGTCCAATCCTCTTCATGTCTCTGACCTTGGCTCCAGCGCTGATACACTATCCAGCCTCCATTCACTTATTCATTCCCTTCAGATATCAAGCCATTGTCATGCGGCAGATGTCACTACAGATTCTAAGGTATGAACCTGAGAAACACACGATCCTTTGAATTGTGAGGGGAAGAAAGTATACAAACAATTATAATAAATGTGATAAGTCCTAGAATAGAAACATTTGCATTTCAGTGCGGTATCATAGAATAAGGCTCATTTTAAAAACCTTTACTACAGATCACTGTTTCTCTTCAAGTATGTAAAATATTATTCTGTATAAATCTTCTTCTTAAAATTGGAATAGACAAAAAAATGGCTTCTAACGATTTCTGTGTGAATGATATAAATGTTATGTGCTCATTTTATAAAATAGATATAAGCATGAAACAATTATTATGCATTATTATTCTGGTTAATATTGTAAATAGAAATCATTTATCTTCATAGGACGTTCATGAAATTAGTCATCCAGGTAGCACATCAAAGGTGATGGATTTGCAATGTGGAAACTTACAGAACCATAGACTTTTAAAGCTGATGGGAAGACCAATTAGGCCAAACTCATTATTTTACAAAGACGGAATTGATGGCTCTGGAAGACGTGTGTTCCAAATCACAGAAATTCTCTAAATTTAGAATCCGGGATGCTCCTTTGCAAGTGATCTTTCTACAAATGTCAAACTGAGCCTGACTGAATCTTACACAGTGAACAGCACACACTTCTTCCTAAAAGTACTTACAACTAGCCCAGAGAAAAATATTACTTACAATTAGCCCAGTGAAAATTATTTTCATGAGGACTATGTATGTTTTCCCACCCACACATTTTCTCTAATTATGAAATTATAGGCCAACTCCTAAGCACAGGGTTAAACTCCCAGGAATCCTCAAATATTAATAGTTGTTACTTAACATTTCTGAGTCCGTGTTGCCCTAAGAAATGAAAATAAGGATAAAAAAAAGTCCTGGAAACAGCTTTCATATCTTGTAAAAAAATTACAAGCGGTTTCCCCCCCCAAAATGTCATGGATAATGCACCAAATATTGTCTTTATCTGTCATTTGATCACTTCTTTTTAGGAAAAACTGACAACTGGTTACTTCCCTTTGAAAAAATTACTTGCCAAAGGCAGATGAGATTTTGATGTCCTCAATCCTGTCACATACGCATGTTTAGAGGAAATCACATCTTCTCTGAAGGGAGAGGGAGGTATTAAAGTCAGCACAGAAGGCGAATAAATCAATTTATTCAAAACCACCATGGAAATTCCTCCAGGAGGCACCACACTGAAGATCAAATACTCAGTCCCACTAAGTCCACTGTAGGCAGTTTTCTTCCTGAGTTAGAACATGTCACTCATACCAGGCAAAAGCAGCAGATGAATGCCCTTCCCTGCCATAAGGATGCTTGCATGAAAAGTACAATCTGTATTTGTAATGTATGAAAAGTGTCTTTAAAAACTGCACTCAGCTTTATGAAGTGCTCACATTGTAAGAAGCATGGGAGCAAGTGCAGAAGTCGTTGAGGTCCCCCCCTCACATTCACGTGGCGGGGGTACACTCCCTTCATCTGTAAGTTTTAAGTGATTATTTGTCTCTCCTATTTCTGTTGTTGCAGAACATGTATAATTGAATTTACATACGATGCACTGCACAGGAGGCTATTCCACTTAATTCATACTCTACCTTGTAGGTTTATATCTAGGTATATTTCAGTGCTCGACTATACACATATATGTGGTGTAAGAAATGTCTTGATGGTATGAGTTTGTTTTAGGAAACTATTGAATTTTTCAGAAAGAAAATTCTGGCGGTCATAGAATTTCTAAAATATGTAATTGTTGTGCAATTAATTTCCCTGATCCTTGTCTCAGGTTCCTAGGCAGAAGCATGATAGGCATAGCCTCATTATTCATGGTGGGCCTCAAGGATTATACCTGAGTTTATGCTAATGAGATGACGAATGGTGAACCTTGAGATGGTGTCAGAATAGAGGACGGTCTTGCCAAAAGGAGCGACCATGTGTTTAGTAGGCTTAGTCTTTGATCTGTGTAACAATGGCCTCAATTCCTGACCTCCAGAGAAGAGAGAGGTCTACAGACTGTCTCCAGCTATGTAGCCAATGAGTCAACTAATCCTGTCTGCATAAGAAAACCTCCACAAAAACTCTACATACCCGAAGTTTGCTGAACTTTCTGGGTGGTGCTACCCACTGATGTCCTTATCCTGAGATGAGGACACTTCAAATTCGGAACCCTCCCAGACTGTCCCCTGATTTGTGTCCTTTCTAATAAAACTGTAATCAGACATATAACACTTCCCTGAGTTCTATGAGTTGTTCTAGTGTATTATTGAACTGGAGTGGGCAGGGAGAACTCAAATCTGTTGCCAGTTGATCTGAGGCACGAGTGGCCTGGAAACCCCAGAGCTTTCATCTGGTGTCTGAAGTGACTCAGCTGTAGATGCCTGTGCTTCAGTTGGTGAAGTCTGCACTGACTCTGGTGTTGGCAGTCCATCGCAGTAATCATGCTCACAAATGTGACTAACTAATGCTAGGTTTGAATGAACAGGGAATGTGTTGTTTGTTTAATATGCAATTCTTCTAATCTTCATTACTCAAGAAGCTATACTCACTAGGTGGTGGATAGGATACTGTCTGATAACTTATGCAATTCCTTTATTAAAGATATGATTTCCCAGGATGTCCATGCAGCCCTAGCTATTCTCTAAGATGACAAGTCGGGGGGGAGGTCATATACAACCTCATGAAAAAGGACAAGTCAGGGGTCTCGAGTGTGCTGTCCTCTGCCTCCTCTGTCCCCAAGGTAATGTCTATTGTTTGTTTGGTGATGGGTCTCCTTACTGAAGTCATAAATTTGTCTGTGGTTAATGTAAGTTGGGATCTCTGTGAAAGCCTGGTCACCATAGCCACTTAGATCTTCCTTTCCTAAAGCCCCTAGCTCCATGGAGTTTCGTAGACGTGTGGTCCACCTCCCACCTTTATTGCTGGGTTAAGTTGCTTTTCCCATGGTGTCCTGATTGCAGGTGCAAGGCACTCAGGCAGCTGCTTTCTGCGTGCCCCACCAGGGAGCTCTGATCTGTGAACCTGTGGGTCTTCCTATCCTACAGGGGATGGAAGGAAGCCAAACTCCCTGTGGCCTAGTTGAGGGAGTGTAGTCTCAAAGTACTAAACAGGAATCTATGGTGATCAAATCCTCCCTCTACCTTTTAAAAAATCTAATATATCTTAAACCAGCTCAATTCCTACTCCTCCCCCCTTCCATTTCCACTCTTGCTAGAGAGAGGAAAGCTGTCTACTCCACTCTCCACGTCATCACTCAGCATCAGAGGTCCAAAGCTAAAAACTGTGAATTCCTGGGGAAATTCAAAGAAATTAGTCTAATATGATTTCAAACATTACCTTTTGTTTAAAAAATGGCGTAAATTTATGTTTATTTATTTATACTAAGAAAATATGTGAAAGGGGCCAAGATAGAAAACCACTATTTGTTAAAACTGAATTAAATATTTATCTACTTTTCTTCATATTCAGATAGGATTATTGGAGACAAATCAATACTTAAAATACTTACTTTAGTCATTAATATGCATTCATTTTCAATCCTGATTTTTTATTATTATTATCGTTTTTGAGACACAGTCTCTGAATATCACCCTTGGTAGAGTGCTGTGGCATCACAGTTCACAGTACCTTCCAACGCTTGGACTTAAGTGATTCTCTTGCCTCAGCCTCCCGAGTAGCTGGGAGTACAGGTGCTTGCCACAACGTCCGGCTATTTTTTGGTTGCAGTTGTCATTGTGGTTTAGCTGGCCTGGGCTGGGCTTGAATCTACCAGCCCTGGTGTATGTGGCCAACGCTCTAACCACTGTACTATAGGCGCCGAGCCAATCCTGATTTTTTAAAGATGTTGTTTACCAACATGGTAACATTGTGTAGACCATATCATCTTTCTGTGTTTCAGTAGTTTAGAGGTCTTTGAATTGGAGCCAAATATCAAACAAGCCCACGATACTTTCATTTAGAACAACGGGATGTATTTGGATAATAAAATCGCCACACTCCTTCATTGTTAACAAAGAAAAGATACGATGAATACCTACCATTAGATTTGCCACAATTTGAAAGAATTTTGTACCATATTGGCTCTGCCCTACAAGCGAAAAATAAAAGTGCTATTTTAAGATGAGAATTATATGTAGCTTATCTTCCTTAACAAAAAAGTAAAAGAGTAATGTACATTTACTCTGTAACAATTTTAATGTGCAGACAAACAGACAAACGAAATCCCCCCAAATTCGACTACTCCAACAAAAGCCTTTAATAGGTTATAATATGTAAAACGACTTAATTCTACTGTCCAGGAATAAAAACGGGTTGAAATAGCTTTCAAGGTCTACTTGCAGACCTTTAAAAATGCATTCATTCAAAAACAGTTATAATAACAAATACCACACTATACATGGAATATTGTGTCTTATATTTTAACTCTAAATAATAAACAAAATTGGGATATTAACAAGTTTGGCACATTTCATTATAGAATTAGGGAGAAGTAAAATAAGAATAGTAACAGCATTTATTTGCTGGCACTTAATATATACCAGAACTGTGCAAAGAGATTTAAATATGCTGTTTTATTTAATAACGTATGATATGGGCACTACCATTATTCCTTTTGTTAATTTTTTATAGATAGGTTAGAAGTGGTTGTGTCAATTTCCTAAGGACACGTAGAGGTTACATGTGCAGGGATTTGGACTTCAGGCTAACTGCAATTTAAGAGCCAGGTTTAACCTGACAATGACCCCCATTTATTTGCTTATTCTCCAAGTTTTAAAATCCAGACGCAGGGCTCGGCGCCTATAGCTCAACCGGCTAAGGCGCCAGCCACGTACACCTAAGGTGGAGGGTTCGAATCCCCAGCCCGGACCCGCCAAACAACAATGATGGCTGCAACCAAAAAATAGCTGGGCGTTGTGGCGGGCGCCTGTGGTCCCAGCTACTTGGGAGGCAGA